>JAODAL010005559.1:0-142302 GCA_025379985.1 Phyllomedusa bahiana | reverse complement strand
TATTAAATCTTCCCGCAGTGTTGGCTTCAGACAGATTTTACATAGAGACAGACACCTCCCCCTTTCCGGTCTTTACGATCCTTTCTAAATAGACTGTAACCCTGCAAGTTAACCGCCCAGTCGTAGCTCTCGTCCAGCCATGTCTGTATAATCGCTGTATAAAAGTTAGTTCCTTAGTATGAGATAGCAGCAGCAGCTTCCCTACAGAGCCTCAGTGAGAGGAGTGTGAGCTCCCGGCGTCGCGCCCGGACTTATATAGTGCGGTGACGTCACAGAATCCCGCCGGTCTCTGATTGGCCTCACCTCTGCACATGCCCATGCAGGCCTATGCCCTCTTCCTCCCAGAGTTTTTGCCCCAAATGTAGCGCCAATGTGCTCGCAGCCATTTTTATAAATCAAAAGCACACTTCGTTCCCGCGAATCACCCCAAACTTCGACCGCTCAAAATCTAAGTTCTCCTGAAATTCTAAACGAATTCCACTTCGTTAGAATCAATTCGCCCATCTCTAGTCCCAGGTATACATCTGCTGCTGGGACCCATCCAAGGTCTACCCTTTAGACATGAATCTTATGTTGTATGTTGACGTTAATCCTTTGTGTATTTATCAGATATATGATTCTCAACCTGATGGTCTAGTTTCATTGGATGGTATATGGTGTGCCATACACTTTAAGATTTGATTCATAGAGTGGGAAACATTTACAATATGCCACATTTATCATAGTGTTGCTAAATCTGGCTCGTGTGTAGGACGATGGACCACACCCCAGCTACAACGCAGCAGATCAGGAAATGACCAATATGTCCATTGCACTGCAAAGCTTCTTAAACTCTCTAAACTGGGAGTACCAAACAGCTGATGGCCCCCACTTTTCCAGAACTCTAGTCTTTAAGTGCCTGTAGATGGAAGAACTGGCTGGTTAAGATTAAGATATGCTGAAGGTCTATAACCTTCATGGGAACATGGGATGTGCAACCTGCTATTGGCTGGCATGATGGGTAAAGTGGCCAGTCAGCTAATTCCCTTGGTTACTTGGAGTGAGGTGCGATGGTCTTCAGCAGTGTTGACTTCTTGTGGTTTTTCATACTTCTTTCTGACCCTGTCCCCCCTGGATTTTTTGCACTGGATTAGTGTTGCTGCTTCATCTTGGCCTTATTAAAAATACTTGAAGTGTATTGCAAATAAATCTTAGGATTTGAGCTCCATACTTAGGAATGTTTCTTTTTCTCTGGACAAGCAATGGGAAACACACTGGCCATTGGGGGAGATAAACATCAAAAATTTAGATGTTTGGGCCTTAAGAAGATCCTTGACTCTGCAGACCGTTCTGTATATCGTGCACCGCCACAGCTCTGAGTATCACTGACTTGATCGCAATGCATGTTCCCTGGGGGCATTTTCTTTGTCCCGACATGTAGGTCAGCTGACCCACTCTGTAATAAACAAGAGTAACACGGAGTCCATAGGATTTTTTAGATCATAGGATAAGGTGAAACTGTAAAGCAAGAGAGCAGAAAAACATAAACACAGTGATACACAGGTAAATAGTCAAGCACACAAAAACCGCTAAAAACGTAACAGGGCGTTGTGTGGAGCGGGCTGCTGGAGAAAATATAGGTGGTATAGGTAGCCACTTGAAAGGGCTTTGTTTATAGCCGGTGGTGGTGAATACAGATGTAGCAAAGATAAGCTTGACAGAGATCACGGCACAGAAAGTTAACTCCAAGTATTAATGCTTTTTTTTAATGGCTTGTGTCATAATGTAAGAATAGATAACACAGAAAGCTATGAGTTTACGGTCAAGTTAAACTTTGCAACATCCTTAAGTGCCAGATGATTCCATCAATACACTGCCACATGGGTGAACAGAAAATGCGGTCTGGTTTTCACGGTTCAGCGTTGTAAAATGTGGACCCATTTACTATAATATTAGTCCCAACAAATTGGAATCTCGCAAGAGAATAAAGAGTGACTTTTGATCACTATATTTACTATTTTGCCATAGCCAAACTTAAACTCTATCAGTTCTCTATCTGTAAAAGACTAAAACCTAACTTTTATTATGTTATAAACTCTTAACCTCTATACACACTATTTAAAAACCTTTTTTTTAAACCCCCTAAATAAAATTAAAAACCCCTTTTCCCCTACTACTGAAAAAAAGGGGGAAATACCCCCCCCTTTTCTTTTTAACAAAGGTCTGGGGGGGAAAAACACCCCCCCTTTTTAAAAAAGGAACCCCCCCTTATATAAAAAACCAAGCAATTTTTTCAAAACCCCCCCCAGAAAGGACCCCTTTGGGAAAAACCCCCTTACTAAAGCTATTTAAATTTTACTGTAAAAATAAAAGGGTTTTTTTCCTTTGGCTAAGGGGTTTGGGTTCTCCACCACTTGTTTAATAAAAAAAAGGAGCAAATTTTCCTTTTTCCTTTCCCAGTAGTAAAAAGGGGTTTTTAAAATAAAAAGGAAGGTTTTTAAAAAACATTTTTTTTATTAAAAATAGGGGGTTGTTTTGGGGGAAAAGATTTTTAAACATAAAAAAAAAATTAATTTTTAAAAAGTTTTTTTTTTACAAAAATATTTTTTAAATTTTGGGCCTATGGAAAAAAATATTTAAAAAAAAAATACCCCGGAACTTTTAAAAATTTTAATAAAAAAATTTGATGGGAAAAAATAACATTTTCCACCTTTTTTGGGCTGCCCCAAATTTGATCTACCCCCTCCCAAAAGAAAAAAAACCTTAAACAAAAAGGGGTTCCTTTGGGGTTTTCCTTCGTGCACTTTTTGGGAAAAACCCTAAAAAACCTTTTTTGGGGGGCCAAAACCCACCCAAAACCACCAATGCTAAAACGGAGGAAAAACCCACGCCCAAAAATGAACCCTGCTCCCCACCCCCTTTAGCCCCCCCCGCCCCTTTTGGTTTCTTCCCAAACCCCACAAAAACACACCCGCCGAAAAACTCGGGGCTGCCCCCCAAAACCCCAACCAACCCCCAAAAGGCCAAAAATGTATAAAAACTCCCTTTAAAGGGCCCCTAAAACTCACTTTTTAAAGTAAAAAAAGGGGAAAAAAAATTGATTTTTTAAGCCCCTAAATTTTTTTAAAATAATTTTGGCCCAAAAAGAGAACCCTTTCCTTTTTATAAATCCTTTTCTTTTTTGGGGTGGTGTCCCCCCCCAGAAAAAAAATGGGGGGGTGTGGGGGTTAAAACGGGTTTTAAATTTGTGAAAGGAAACGCCCAAAAAAAAAGGGGTTTCCCCCCCAAAATAAAACCGGGGGCCCCGGGGTTTTTATATAGTTTTGTTTTTTTGAAAAAAGGGGTTTTTTAAAAGAACCCCCCCAGGGATAAATTTTTTGTAACTTTTTCCCCTACATTGTAGATCAATGTTACCCACGGGGAAATTGTGCAGAAAATTGTCTTTTCCCCTTTTTGGGATTTGGGTCAAAAACCTAAAACCCTCCAGTGGAAATTTGGGGGGAAAAAGCAGCATTTGAAAAAAGGATGAACAAAAAATACACCATTTCATTTCCGATAAGGGATGCGGCAGGGGGGAAGTTTGGACCCTATCAGGAAACCCAAAAACCCTGGGGGAAAAAATTAGTAATGAAACCTGTACCTTGCCCCTAAACCTTGTTGCAAAAGCTTTTGACGGCAGAATATAAAAAAAAAAAACAGGGATTTTCAGAAAACCTTTTTGGCTCAAAATTTTAAAGGAAACCCCCCTATATGTTTTCCTTTTAGATAATTTTTTTAAAAATTTTTAAAAATTAAAAGGTTTTTCCCCCCATCAAAAAAAATTTTTTTTCCATGGGGATGAAAAGGGAATGAAAAAAAGGGCCGGCTTTGCCCCAACCCCATTTTCCCGGGGTAATTGCGGGGTTTTTTTCCAAAATTAGCAAAAGGGAACCCCCCAAATTTTTATTCAGACCCCCAAAAATTTAAAGAAAAAAATTCTAAATCCCGGCCCCAAGGCCCAAAAAGGAAAAGCTTTGTGATTTTTAAAAAGGAAAAACAGAAAAAAATTCCCATTTTTTTTGGCCCCTGGAAGTTCAAAAAAAAAACAAGCTCTCACTGCCCCTGGAGTTTAATTGTGCTGCCACCCCCCTTTTGGGGGGAAATTTCCCCCCAACCCCCCCGCTATCGATAAAACCCAAAACCAGCAGGGGAAAAGGGAAACCCCCGGGTTTGGGGGCCCCCCCAACCTTTGGGAAAAAAAGCCCTCAAAGGGGGGGAAAAAAAACCCAACTTGTACCCCCTTAAAAAGAAAAAAAAATGACCGCAAAATATTTGGAAACCGCCCTTTTCTTTTTTAAGGGGGTTTCCCTAAAAGGGTTGGGAAACCCCTTTTTCCCTTTTGAAAGCGAGCCCAACCCCCTTTTAAAAAACCCCCAAAAGGGGAAGCTGGGGTTTTTTTCATCTATAACTTCCCAAAAGGGGGTTTAAAGGGGTTTTGCCCTCATTACAAAAAAATTTTGCTTTTCACCGGGGGAAAAGGGAAAAACAGAAAAAATTAAAAAATTTTTTTTTTCCAAAATTTCCCCAATTCCCTTTAAAAATTTTTTTTTCCCTTTTGATAAAACCCCAAAAAGTGTTTTTAAAAGCCCCCCCAAAAAATGCACCCCGGTTTTTTTCTAATTCCCTAAAACCTCCCTCCCCCCCCCTGCCTTTTTTTTGGTTTTTTATCTGAAAAAACAGGGTTTAATGTAAAATCCCCCACAGGTTGGAAACTTTTGAAAGCTTGATTTTTAAACCCTCCCTCAAAAAAAAAAAAAGGAGACTCATTACTTTTTTTTTACTTTTCCCCAAGCCTCTGGACATTCTGGGAGAAAACATCTCCTGCTCTCCGTCAAGTAGTAGCAACCTTTTGAAAGGCAAAATAAAAAAATCACCCACAGCCGACCAGGAATAGACAAGCCTGGAGAGCGGGGGAAACTTCTCCCCAGACTTTAACCTTTTTGATTGGCTGCAGTTTGTCACCGCAGCGCATGAAAAAGGGTTTTTCTCTCCTCTGTTGGGGTGATGGGGAAAACTCTGTACTCGACAAGCCTGGGAATGGCTGCACAATCGGCCCTGGGGACCGGGGTAGCCACAGGGACGTCTGTGTAAAAAAGCCATGATCAGGGCAGACTATGAGCGTCCTGATCACTGCCTGGTCATCTGACACAGTTTTTAAAATGTATAATTTTTTAATAAATAAGCTAATACATTACCAAGTGTTAAAAAAAAATAAAAATAAAAAATAAACGTTTTCTCCCTTCATGGGAAATTAAAAAAAAAAAAAAGTAAAAAAAAAAAGTGTAAAAACAAAAAAAAATAAAATAAAAATAAATATTTTAAACAAAAAAAATTGTGCATACATTACAACCCCCAAAAAAAACCTTACACATATTGGGATCCACACGACTGTAATAAAACCCGGTAGAATTAATCAAACAAGTTAAAAGGGGAAATGTGAAAAGGGTTTAAAAAAAAAAAAAAAATTAAAAAAAAAAAAAATTTTTAAAAAAAATTAAAAAAAAATTTCTGCAAAATTTATAAGTGAACTTAAAATATTCCCCCATAAAGTACGACTCGTCTCAAATAAAACGAGGCCTCATCCAACTGCGTCAGTGAAAAATAAAAAAAAAGTTACAACTGTTGAAACGCAAGGAGGCAAAAACTAAAAAAAAAAATTTTTGGTCTTAACTACTTTTTTCACCTGGGCTTTTTGGGTTAAAATAATCCCGGTGAAATCTATAAATATATCATTATATACATCTGAATACCTTTTGAGGACCTTGCTTTTCCGGCTGATTGCTGTTTACTTTCATGCTGGTGGAGTGGCTTTTTTTTTTCAAATTACCGTTAATATTCCATTGAGGGTCTTCTATTACATTTGCTCTTTTCCCATATTTTTCTGGTGCCTTCTTGAGCTCAGATTTTCCCCTGCACCCACTGCTGAAGGTCTTGTGCGATTACTGATAGGAAATTCTGTTTGGTGGATATTTTATTATTCATATTAAATAGGACCAATGAAAAATGTATGGGCAGCTTCTCTTTAGCTTCATTACTATATACAGGCTATAGCCCCAAATGGTTTTGCATTTTGATCTTGAGTAAAAATTTACTTTCCTTTTGCGGGAAATTATCCCCCGGCGGAAGTTTTTCCCTTTTTTTTTTATGGCAGGGGGGCCAAAAAGCTCGCCAAAAAAAGCTATTTGACAAAGCTAGCGCCCAAAAAGGGAGCCCTTCTGTATTACACAGCTTTTGCAAATTACCCAACCCCCATATGGGGCTTTTACATGATTTTAGAGTTTTTTTACTCTGTTTTTTAAGAGTAAATATATAGGTAAAAAGGAACAACCAAACGCCCCTGTTTTTTTTTCGATGATTCTGCAATTTTATAGATTTGCCTATATAAAAATTGTGCAATCAAGTTAATTCAATGGCACATCCAATCTGGAAATGCACTTTATTAGCAAGACAATTTTCCATCTTGGGAATGGGCCCCCAAAAGTTTTGACTCTTCATTCTGTTCTATGGGAGTTCCCAGTACAGTGGAGCGCTGTGTTCTCCATTCTGCTCTATTGGGGGTTTCCCCGTACAGGGGGGCACTATGTTCTCCTTCGCCTATGGGATTCCCAGAAAAGTGGAGCGCTGTGTTCTCCTTTTGTTTTTATGGGAGTCCCATAAAAAAGGAGCGCGGCTTCCCTTCTCCTCTAGGGAAGTTTTCCCCGACAGGGGAGCGCTTGTTCTCCCTTCTCCTCTATGGGGGAATTCCCAGTACAGGGGGGGGGAGCGCTGTTTTTCCCACCGTTCTTTTGGGGTTTTCCCCAGTCAGGGGAGCGCTTTTTTTCCCCTTTCCTTTCTAGGGGAGTTCCCAGTAAAAGGGGGAGCCTGTTTTTCCCCCACCCGGTTCTATGGGAGTTCCCAGTCCCAGGGGAGGCTGTTTTCCTCCATTTTTTCTATGGGAGCCCCATTACAGGGGACGCTGTTTCCCCCAATTTTTTCCTTTTCTTTTCCCCTCTTTTTCCCCTGTTCCCCTTTCTGTTCTTGGGATTTCCCATTTAAGGGGGAGCGTTTGGGGTTCCCAATTTTTTCCTATGGGATTCCCGGTAAGGGGAGGCTGTTTCCCACCTGTTCTATGGGATTTTCCCTTTTTCAGGGGGAAAGGCCCCTGGGTTCCCCCATTCTTTTCAAATAGATTTTCCCAGTACGGGGGAGCGCTGTTTTTCCCATTTTTTTTCCCAAAATGGAGTTCCCATACAGGGGAGCACCTGTGTTCTCCTTTCAGTTCCTATGGGATTCCCGGGACAGGGGGAGCGCTGTTTCTCCATTCTTTCTATGGGTTCCCCAGTACGGGGGGAGGCTGTGTTCTCCTTTTTCGGTTCTAGGGGAATTTCCCAGTCAGGGGGGGCGCTGTGTTTCCTTTTTTCTTATGGGGAGTTTCCCAGTACGGGGAGGCGCTATTTTTCCCCAATTCCTGTTTCTATGGGAGTTCCCAGTACAGGGGAGCGCTGCGTTGCTCCTTGGGTTGCTAAGCTTGTCATTCAGGAGTCTAGGACAGCTGGGTTCCACCCGCAGCTAATGGGGAGGACAATTTTTCTTTTTCTTTTTTTGATTTTATGCTCCAGTTTGTGACTGATAATAGATTAGAGAAACAATCAAATTAAGATGGATCTTTATTTCCAGGAGACATTAAAAATGCAATAGTGGAAGAGATAGGAGAGAATTCACAGTGAAAGCTGAGTGATGCCTCCCAGGCTGCAGTAAATAGGATGGATGGATATGGGATCGATATGGGATAGATGGATATGGGGTGGATATAGGGTGGATATGGGGTGGATATAGGGTGGATATGGGGTGGATATAGGGTGGATATGGGGTGGATATGGGATAGATAGATATGAGATAAATAGATAGATGGATAGATAGATATGAGATAGATAGATAGATAGATAGATATGAGATAGATATATATATAGATAGAAAGATAAAGTAGATAGATATGAGATAGATATATATGGGATAGAAAGATATGAGATAGATAGATATGCGATAGATATGCGATAGATATGAGATAGATATGAGATAGATAGATAGATAGATAGATAGATAGATGGATATGGGATGGATGGATATGGGATGGATGGATATGGGATGGATATAGGATAGATATAGGCTGGATGGATATGGGATAGATATAGGATGGATGGATATGGGATAGATATAGGATAGATAGATATAGGATAGATAGATATGGGATAGATAGATAGATAGATAGATAGATAGATAGATAGATAGATATGGGATAGATAGATAGATAGATAGATAGATATGGGATAGATAGATAGATAGATAGATAGATATGGGATAGATAGATAGATAGATAGATATGGGATAGATAGATAGAAAGATAGAGGATAATGGATAGATAGATAATAGATAGATAGATAGATAGATGGATTTGGGATAGATAGATAGATAGATAGTTATGGGATAGATAGATAGATGATAGATAGGGGATAGATAGATAGATAGATATTTTTTAGATAGATAGATAGATAGATATGGGATAGATAGATATGGTATAGATAGATATGAGATAGATAGATAGATATGAGATAGATAGATATGGTATGATAGATATGGGATAGATAGATATGGGTAGATGATAGGGGTTTTAGATATATGGATAGATAGTTTGGATGATAGTTTATGGGATAGATAGATATGGGATAGATATAGGATAGATGGATATGGGATGGATATAGGATAGATGGATATGGGATGGATGCATATGTGATGGATATGGGATGGATGGATATGGGATAGATATAGGATGGATGGATATGGGATGGATATGGGATTGATATGGGATTGATATGGGATTGAATGGGTTTGTTAAAAGGATAAAATGGATATTGGAGGGATGGATATGGGTAGATTTGGGGGGTTGGATAGGGGAAGTTTAGGGGATGGTTGGATTTGGGATAGATAAAATTGGGAGGGTTTGGGATATGGGATATTTTTGGGGGATGGATGAAAAAGGGATAGTTAGGGGAAGGATATTTAAAATCTGATGGATGGAATGGGAGGGGAAGGGTTTTGGGATGGAAAATTGGGATAAAAAAAATTGAAAGCACTCACATTTAAAAAGGAAAAAAAAAAAACTGAGCTTTTACTTATGGCCCCACTGAAAAAATTTGGGAAAATTTTGTTTTTTCCCCCTTGATATTACTGTGTTTTGTGACTTTAGGTCTTATTTTGTGGCCCCCAACCACTATATTTTCCCTTTGGGGAGGTCCCTGCTCCTGGTTTGGTTGGGAGTTTAATTTGGATAGAAAAATATAAACTTTGTATGCAGGTTTTTAAATATATACCCCAGAAAGCAGTTTTTTTTATTACTGTTATACACACTTTAAATGCATTTTAAATTTTTCCCTTACACATTATGCAGGTTATTATTTATACACATGTTCCCGGGGTTATCAATACACTGTATGCATTTTATTTTTTACTGTTATTACACATGTATGCGGGTTTTATTATTTTTATACACATGTTTTTGCATTTTTACCCCATATACACATGTATGCAGTTTATTTATTACTGTTATATACACATGTATGCAGGTTATTATTCTATACACATGAATGCAGGTTATTATATAAACAGGGAATGCGGGTTTTATTACACATTTGGGTTAATGAAAGGTTAATATTATATACCCCATGTATGCGGGGTTTTTAAATTAAATTTTCACATGAAATGCGGGTTTTATTATATACACATGTATGCAGGTTATTATTATATACACATGTATGCAGGTTATTATTACATACACATGTATGCAGGTTATTATTCTATACACTGTTTTGCAGGGGGGTTTTTCCCTAAAACCCAATGAAATGCGGGTTATTATTTTAAAACGGGAATGCGGTTAAATACACACGTATCCAGGTTGTTATATACATATGTATGCAGGTTATTATTACACACATGTATGCAGGTTATTATATACTCATGTATGCAGGTTATTATATACACATGCATGCAGGTTATTATATACACATGCATGCAGGTTATTATATACACATGCATGCAGGTTATTATATACCCCACATGAAATGCGGTTATTTATACACAAAAGTATGAAAGGTTTTTTTATAAAACACCCCATGTAGGGCAGGTTATTAAAATACAACATGTAGGGCAGGTTATTACCCCACATGTAGGGAATTTTTATTAACACCATGTATGCAGATTATTATATACAACACATTAGGGCAGGTTACTAAACAATGAAATTCGGGTTTATTATTAAAACACATGTATGCGGGGTTACTATTTTCAAAATTTTTGCAGGTTATTACCCCAAAAGGTATGCAGGTTATTATACACATGTATGCAGGTTATTATTCTATACACATGTATGCAGGTTATTATTCTATACACATGTATGCAGGTTATTATTCTATACACATGTATGCAGGTTATTATTATTATACACATGTATGCAGGTTGTTATAGTGCACACATGTATGTAGTTACTATGTACACATGTATGCGGTGTTTATTACTGTGCATACATGTATCCCGGGTTGTTACAGGAAAACCCTTTGTATGCGGGGTTAATTTTTTTGTATCCCGGGATGCAGGTTACTCTATACACAGGAAATGCGGGTTTTACCTTTAAACAGGTTTTTCAGGTTAAAAATTACATCCACATGTTGAAAGGTTATTATATACACATGTATGCAGGTTATTATACACATGTATGCAGTTTACTTGATACACATGTATGCACGTTATTATACACATGTGGGTATTTTTACTCTATAAAAAAGTAGGGAGGTTACAAATTCTTATACACAGTATGGGTTAATTTTCCCTATACACACGGATGCAGGTTATTATATACACACATGCATGCAGGTTATTATATACACATGTATGCAGGTTATTATATACACACATGTATGCAGGTTATTATATACACACATGTATGCAGGTTATTATATACACATGTATGCAGGTTATTATATACACACACGTATGGGGGGTTATTTTTAACAAACCCCGGTATGCAGGTTATTTTACCCCATTTTATGAGGTTATTATATACACATGTATATTGGTTTCAAATTCTATCCCACATGTATGCAGGTTTATTATATACACGGGTTGCAGGTTCCCTATTCTGAAAAATTTTATGCGGGTTTTATTATTTTCACTTTGTATCAGGTTATTATATACCATGTATATAGGTTACTTTTCTATACACAGATGCGGTTATTATAATACACATGTATGCGGGGTTAAATATCCCACATGTATAAGGTTACTATTTTACACATGTATGCGGGTTACTTTTCAAAACCCATGTATGCTTGGTTACTTTCTAAAAAACATGTATATAGGTTACTATTCTATACACATGTATGCAGGTTACTATTACATACTTTTGTATGCGGGTTTAAATTATTTTTTATACCCCAGGGTTGCGGTTTTAACTCTTTTTACACGTAACAGGAAACTATTTTTCCCAAAATGTATGCAGGTTACTCTTACACTATACGGGGTTACTTTTCATACCCCTTTTTAGCGGGGTTATTTATTATATACACATGTATGCAGGTTACTATTACATACACATTTTATGCGGGTTAAAAATTTCTTTACACATGTATCCCGGTTTACTATTTTTTCACGGGAAGCGGGTTTACTATTTTTTACAATGTATGCAGGTTACTTTTAAACATACACTGTATGCAGGTTACTATTACATACACATGTATGCGGGTTATTATTCTTTACCTTTGTATGCAGGTTTTTAAATTATTACAAAAGTATGCGGGTTATTTTTTTTTAACCACATGTATGAGGTTATTACATACAAATTTTATGCGGGTTATTATTACATAACATTATGCAGGTTATTATTATTTTACCAGGGTATGCAGGTTATTATTCTATACACATGTATGCAGGTTACTCTTCTATTTTACTGTATGCAGGTTACAATTTTTTAAAATTTTCCCTTTTATCTTTTTTTTATATACACATTAGCAGGTTTTTTAATTCTATACACATGTAGGGCAGGGTTATTATTCTTACACATGTATGCTTTTTCCCTCTTCAATAATGTTTTGCAGGTTACTATTCTTTTAAAAATTTGTATACATTTAAACTTTTATTATATACACTGTATGCGGGTTTATTAATTCTATACACATGTATGCAGGTTATTATATACACATGTATGCACGTTATTATTACATACACATGTATGCAGGTTATTATTACATACACATGTATGCAGGTTATTATATACACATGTATGCAGGTTATTATATACACATGTATGCAGGTTATTATATACACATGTATGCAGGTTATTATATACACATGTATGCAGGTTATTATTCTATACACATGTATGCAGGTTATTATTCTATACACATGTATGCAGGTTATTATATACACATGTATGCAGGTTACTATTACATACACATGTATGCAGGTTATTATTATATACACATGTATGCAGGTTATTATTATATACACATGTATGCAGGTTATTTATTTTTTTACACATGAAATTCAGGTTTAATTATATACACGTATACGGGTTTTACTTTTATTATCCACTGAAAGGGGCAGGTTACTCTATACATTTATACGGGTTATTTTTTAATACCATGTATGAGGTTACTTTTTAATTACACATGTATGCAGGTTACTATTACTTTAAACATTATGCGGGTTATATTCTAAAACAAATGTATGCAGGTTCTTTCTTTACCCCATGATACAGTTATCTTTTATTATATACACATGTATGAAAGGTTTTAATTATTTTTTCACATGTATGCGGGTTATTATTAAAAAACCACATGTATGAAAGGTTATTATTCTTTCACATTTTGTGCGGGTTGTTTTTTATACCCCAGATATGAGGTTATTATTACATACACATGTTTGCTGGTTATTATTACACACATGTATGCAGGTTATTATATACACAGGGTATGCGGGTTTATTTTTCTTTTAACACATGTAGCAGTTATTCTATACACTTTGTATGCGGTTATTCTAAAACACAGAAATGCAGTTATTTTATAAAAAATGTATGAGGTTATTACATACACATGTATCGGGTTTATTACATCCCACTTTGTATGCAGGTTATTACATACACATGTATGCACGTTATTACATACACATGTATGCACGTTATTACATACACATGTATGCAGGTTACTATTACATACACATGTATGCAGGTTACTATTCTATACACATGGGGCAGGTTTTTTATTATATACACATGTGTCCCGGGTTATTATTATATAAACAATGAATGCGGTTATTATTACAAAATGTATGCGGGTTAAATTATTTAACACATGTATGCGGGTTATTTTACATAAAAAACATGAAAGCACGTTATTTTATACACATGTTGCATTATTATATACACATTATGCACGTTATTATTACTACACATGTTGCGGGTTTATTATTACATACACATGTATGCACGTTATTAAATACACATGAATGCAGGTTATTATATACACATGAAAGCAGGTTATTATTCTATACACATGTATGAAGGTTAATATTACATACACATGTATGAAGGTTGTTATTTACCCCATAAATCCCAGGTTTTTATATACCCCATGTATGCAGGTTATTATTATTATACACATGTATGCAGGTTACTATTAAATTTAAAAATGTATGCGGGTTTTACTTTCTATCAAAAGTATGCGGGTTTTACTATTACTTTACATTTTTATGCGGGGTTTACTATTCTATAGCACAGGGATGCAGGTTATTATTACTTTACAAATGTAGGGCACGTTATTATACTTTTTAAATGCAGGTTATTAATACACATTTTATGCAGGGTTTTTAAATTTACACTTTTATGCAGGTTATTATTCAAATTAAAGGGTATGAAAGGTTTTTATTTAACAAGAATGCAGGTTATTTTTTTTTTACACTTGTATGCAGGTTATTATTTTTAATACACAAGTAGCGGGGTTTATTATATACACAGGGAATTGAGGTTTTTATATACACTTGTATGAAATTTTATTACATACCATTATGCACTTTTATTCATACACATGTATGCATTTTAAATTTTACATAAAACATTTAAAATGCGGGTTTTACTATTCAATACCATGAAATGCAGGTTACTATTACATAAAAAATGTATGCGGGTTTACATTCTATACACATGTATGCGGGGTTACAAATTCTATCCCACATTTTATGCAGGTTATTATTATATACACATGTATGCAGGTTATTATTACATACAAACTTTATGCGGGTTTTATTACATCACATGTAGGGACGTTATTATATACAAAACCCGTAGGGCAGGTTATTCCCATACAAAAGAAACCCGGTTTTACATAAACTTGTATGCAGGTTATTATTACTAACATGTTTTGCAGGTTTTTTATTACTTACCCCGGGTATGCAGGTTTTATTACATACAAATTTTATCCCAGGTTATTATTTATACACTTGTATGCGGGTTTTATTTTTTATATACAAAATGTATCCCAGGTTATTTTTTTACACTTTTGAAAGCAGGTTATTCTTTAATATACATTAATGCAGGTTACTTTCTTTACCCATTATACCTTTATCTTTTATTAATACAAATGTATGCGGGTTTTTTATTTTTATACAAAAGTATGCAGGTTTTTTTAAAACCCCACTTTGGATGACGTTATTTTTATACACATTTTGTGCAGGTTATTACATACACATGTATGAAAGGTTTAAATTACATAAACTTTGTTTTGCCCTTATTACATACACATGAAATGCACTTTATTACAAAACCCAACATGTATGCAGTTATTAAATCACATTTTTATGCAGGTTATTATTAAATACACTTTGTTTTAAAGGTTTAAAATTAAACACGGGGTATGCAGTGTTTTTTATAGTGAAATACATTTTTAAAACTTAAATTTTTAAATTCAATACTGGGGGGTATCGCTTGCTTGTTCCATGCCCCCCCAAACCGGGCCTCCAGCATGAAGCATTTAAAAGCCTCCCCCACCATCCGGGCCCTCTGTGCTGCTTTCCCGGCATCAGGATTCCCCCCCTCCTGTCCTGTAGCCTCAGCTTTGCAGTTTATTAATGACACTGCCTCATTTTTAGCGTCCCGCGTCCGGTGCAGCCGCTCTCGGATTTGTCAGGCGTCTGCTCCGGGGGGTGCACCCATCTGGAATTGGAGCTGTTTTAAAAAACCGCTCAAAAAGGTTTGTCAGACCATTCCCGGGGGGTTTTTCCCCTGATCTTTTTTTTTTATCTTGTCCTTGGGAATAATTGGCATTAGGGGGGGCGTTTTTTTTTTTTTTTTTTTTTTTTTTTTTTTCCTTTTTTTTTTTTTTTCCCTTTTTTTTTCCCAAGCCCGTTTTTTTTCGCCGTGCTGGAGGCGTCCTGAATTGATTTTGACCATGCCGGAGAAGCCACTTGCTATTCCATTGGGTTGCATGAATGGAGCCTCGGCCGGAGACGTATATGCATGCCTGCGGAGCGTGCTTTTAGGTGCCGGGTTTCTTCCAATGGCTTATTTTGCGCTCTGGTAAATGCTGGTGCTGGTGTCGACGCTGCTACTGCTGCTGGCTTCCAGAGCTCAGACTCTCCTTAGCTCTAGCTGCGGATTGGTCTCTCTCTTAAAAGTGCTGGCCAAGGGTTGGTTGCAGGGACTGCTGAATAACAGGTGCATTTTGCTGCTCTGTCGCCTTTGAAAGAAGCAGCCGAGGAACGCTGGTGCATCTGTTTCTGTGGCTTTGGAGAGAAGCAAGGGGGAGAGCAGAAGAAGACGGCTCCGGTGTGCAGGAATGTGGTCGTTACAATAGCCCGGGAAGGGGGACCCGCGAATGCTTGCAAAGAAAAGGAGAAAAAAAAAAAGAAGGCTGGTTTAATTTCCATGGGAAGAAGCGCAAAGTGACGGGAGGCGAGGATGCATATCGGGCTAAACCTTGGATGGATGGAATTATTGTAGCTGATTCAGCAGCTGCTTGTGGCATTTTTTTTGCTCCGTACAAGAATCTAATGGAGGAATTTTTTTGGTTTACGATTGGTGACATTTGATTGCAGCTAATTTGCAACCCCCCCCCCCCCCTCCCCCCCCATCCTTGCGGGGAGCCGTGCTGATGATCCAGCTTCCCAAGGCTCATGCATTTTGGGGGGTGAAAGGAATATAGGATGAGTGAAGTGGCTGCCTCCACCTCACCACCTGTACGTCCGGCAGCTGCTGAGGAAGCTGCAGGTGGAAGCACCACAGAAGAAGAGGATGGGGCGCCGAACCCTCGGGAGGTGCGGTGTAGTGACTGCATTGTATGGAACAGGCAGCAAAACGGGTAGGGTTTGCCCCCCTTTTAATCGGATTCATTGGCTTGGGCTTGAGTCTGATGCTCCTAAAGTGGATCGTAGTTGGATCTGTAAAGGATTATGTCCCGACCGATTTGATCGACTCGAAGGGGATTGGCCAGGACCCCATTTTCCTTTCGAAACCGAGCTCTTTTCCAAAAAGTATGGAGACCACCACTACCACTACCACCACCAGGACTCCCAATCAAATTAGCACCCGTTTGACGACCACCACGCGGGCGCCCACTCGCGTACCAGGAAGCAGAGTTCCTATCTGGGCCAACCCTAGAACCACCACCGTGCGCCATGCAGTCGCCCCTCCTACAATTCTTTCCACCACTGTCCCCCTTAGCACGACCACTTTGGTTTCACGCCCACTCCCAGGGACCCCAACCACCCAGCCAATGCCCATCTGGCCCACTGCGGAATCTTCTACCTCTTCTTACAAAATTTATCTTCACGTATCCACCCAGTCCTGGACACAGTCTCGTTTTCAGGAATCTACCACCACCACCCCGGAAACTACCACTATGCCCAAATATCGTAAGTAGAACAAAGGGTAGGTTAAATGATCCTCAGCAGGGTTGGGCGTGATAGGACTGAGTGATATGCAAAAAAAAAAATTAAAAAAAAAAAAAATTTACGTAACCCATCCTGTGCTGGAGAGTGACTATCGGTACCTTATAGCAGCCCAATGTACTTGTGGTAAGCAGGCAATGGGTTAACTTGCCTCCCTTTTCCCACGGAAATGGGCTGCACTGTCACGAGATATGCTTAAAATTTTTTGGGGAAATTTTGAGATGAAAATTACAAGACTTTTTTTTATTTAAGTGATGCAGTTTTAAAACCCGCACAATGATAAAGAAAAAAAAAATCCTACAATCCAGGGAGGTGTAAAATCTCCGCAATGAGGAAAAAATACAAGTGATTGGATTATACTGATGGGAAAATTATCCTATAGATACATAGATATTATCCTATTTTCCCCATCCTATAGACAACCCAGATGACCAATTAGCCGAGTCGATAGGCTTCTTCTTCGACCAATATTTCTTCTATAATTAAATTCATCCCTATACAAGGTCCTCTCGTCAGTTCCTATTCTCACCATGTTTTTTAGCACCCCTAGGTTTTATCAGAAGCCCCGGGTGCTATTGACCCCAAGTGATGGGGTTTCCCTCTCACCATTATTAGCAGAGTTCCTCAGTGTTATAGTCTATGGGGCCTTGTGACTGTTTTGGGGGGGGAGGGCGTATCTCACCTCGTCCGTAAATTATGGCTAACCTTTCAGACCAGAACCCTGCAACCTATGAAGGTTATTTGGGACAAGGACAATGAAGGAAGTCTCGAAGCTCTGGGACTGAGTCTGCAATAGGATTTGTATCTGTATTGTTATTAGAGAGATTTGAGCAATCCGTGATATGCCTTCTAGATGTCGATGGCATTAAAAAAAAAAAACTATTGAGTATAATTTTTTGCAACGGTAATCCCAGCTGTGTCTCTCGGATGATAATCTGTGATTATTTTGCTAGAGGATTCGGTAATAACATTTATTCATTCCAAGGCTTTTTTGTTTATTTTTCCTTGATTAAATCCATTTGTTCATAAGCCCCAGGATACATAAACCCATCTGCAGAGAAAATTATACTCCACTGAAGAGAGAGAGAGGGAAATTGGGAAAAGCTGTTGGTAAATCACCCCAGCAAACAAGGCAATAAGTCCACACCAATGGCCAGCCAATGCGTTTCCTTACATTGGACGACGGCCGAGGCTGGAGATTTGGTGTCCGTGGTGTTGAGGGCGGGGGTAGTGGTGGATGACTCGGTCGAGGTAATCAGTTAATGACTGATAAACCGCAGTAGATTTTTTTTTTTTCTATGTCGTAACTTGGATCTGACTTTGATTTTGAGGGTATCATTTCATCTCTGCCCCTGGGGATATGGAAGCGTGATACAGGCCAGGATACCGATACTGTATATGGGTCAGTCAGTGCTTTGGCTAAATCATGTATCAATCACTGCAATCTATAACCATTTCTCCTCCAGCCTTGTTCTCTGCTAACATTTACTTGGCAGGTAGTACACATCATTCCTCTGCTCTTTTTTTTTTTTTTTTTCCTTCGGCTGAAAAACATAATGCATGATTTTAGGGTAATGAGCCATGCAAAGTACAGCTGTCTTTAAGGATTTTTTTTTTTATTATATTTTTGTAAAGATACAATGTTTCCAAATGCTGCTACATGTTACCAGGTCCTCATCCCATATCGGCGACATTCTAGGAAGACCCTTTGTATGATCTCTACCCACCCCCCCACTCCAATCCGGATGGCTGCTGTGTAGAGACTAGACAGAATCCTGATTAATAAATAATTAATGGATGGATGGCTACACCCTCTGTTGTCAGGAAATAAAATGCAAATGGCAGCACAGAACAACTGCAACAAGATTAGTAATCTCGGGCATCGGCAAGCTTTTTTTTTTTTTTTTTTCTTATTTTCAGGAGGCGGCAGAGAGTTTGTTAACACAAGATGAATTTTAAGAAGTGCAGAGAAGGACAGACATGGGCTCTGAGCAAAGCACTAGTCATTCTGCAAGCCATAGATTAGATACAATACAAGGTGGCTGCAGGGTGGCCATGGTGCTCTATTGACCTGCAGATGGGGTGTTCTGATTCAGGTCGAGGAAGCATTTTGACTCAAGGACACATGAGAGGCTGCTTTTGTTTTGCCTAATTGTCAAGTTGTAGCATATGGAAATGCCTGTCTTTCCAGGGAACATCTGCAGCTCTCCTTCAGTGATGCACAATGCATTGGGTGGGAAGCCTATTGTTGGACACAATGAATCCCATCAAGTTTGGAGGTTTTTCAAACTCATTGTCGCTTCTGATAAAATGATATTGACCATGGATCCGGCTAAGTCACCTGCTTACTGATAAAAAGATGACCAGTCTGTCGTCCTTCATGTCAAGATTGCTGTTTGTCTGGGTTGTGGACAGGCTGGGCTGGTGCTCATGTATTCTCTGCATATTGTTTGTAGCTGCACCTCTGAAGGCTGTAGAGATTTAACCCTACAGGGCTAGGTGTCTGGTCATGTGGATTGGGATGGATGTGAAATAAATTGTACCATGTCTGTAGGTTGCAGAACTATAAGAACTGCAGTATCAAATAGACTGGGGAAAACTGCAAATGGAAAATTTCCAAAAATATGAAATTTCCTAGTTCTACAATAATTGGCCAAGAGCATTTCAGCTAGAAGGCCCTAAAACCCAACATGGTATACACCACCTATACTTATAGTCTCTTTAGATTCATTGGTAACCATTCCTAGGCAATGCATATAAGCTCCCAACATTGTATACACAACCTGTACATAAATGCTCTTTACATTCATTATTAACATCTGTAGGCAATGCATATACGTGCCCAACACCCAATATGGTGTACACAACCTATACATATAGGCTCTTTACATTCATTAGTAGCCATTCTTAGGCAATGCATATCAGCTCCCAACATGGTATACACAACCTATACATATAGGCTCTTTACATTCATTAGTAACCATTCCTAGGCAATGCATAAAAGCACCCAACATGGTATACACTACCTATACTTATAGGCTCTTTACATTCATTAGTAACCATTCCTAGGCAATGCATATAAGCTCCCAACACGGTATACACTACCTATACTTATAGGCTCTTTACATTCATTAGTAACCATTCCTAGGCAATGCATATAAGCTCCCAACACCCAATATGGTATACACCACCTATACTTATAGGCTCCTTACATTCATTATTAAAAATTCCTAGGCAATGCATATCAGCTCCCAACACGGTATACACCACCTATACTTATAGGCTCTTTACATTCATTAGTAACCATTCCTAGACAATGCATATAAGCACCCAACACGGTATACACCACCTATACTTATAGTCTCTTTACATTCATTAGTAACCATTCCTAGGCAATGCATATAAGCTCCCAACACCCAACATGGTATACACTACCTATACTTATAGGCTCTTTACATTCATTAGTAACCATTCCTAGGCAATGCATATAAGCTCCCAACACCCAATATGGTATACACAACCTATATTTATATGCTCCTTACATTCATTATTAACCATTCCTAGGCAATGCATATAAGCTCCCAACACCCAATATGGTGTACACAACCTATACATATAGGCTCTTTACCTTCATTAGTAGCCATTCTTAGGCAATGCATATCAGCTCCCAACATGGTATACACAACCTATACATATAGGCTCTTTACATTCATTATTAACCAACCATTCCTAGGCAATACATATAAGCTCCCAACACTCAAGATAGTATAAACAAGCTATACCTATATGCTTTTACAAACATTTTTATGCCTAGTCAATACCTATAAGCTCCCAACACCAAATAAATATCTACAAATGCCTGTATGCTTTATGCACCTATTATTCACATTGCATAGGTAATATCTATAAGCTACCAACACCCAATTTGGTATATACCTATAAGCTCTTTGCACCCATTCTCAATGCCTAGGCAATACTTACATGCTCCCAACACCCAATGTTCTTTGCATCCATTATTGACCATGCATAGGCAATACTTCTAAGCTCCCAATATGGTATATACCTATATGCTCTCTGCACCCATCATTAATGCCTAGGCATTGCCTATAAGCTCTGAACACCCAATATAAAAAAACTGTCTGTTTTCTTTTCAGCCATTATTACAAATGCCTAGGCAATACCTATAAGCTCTAAACACCCAATATAACCTATATCTATGTGTTCTTTGCACCCATTATTAACAAGACTTAGGCAATACCTATAAGCTCCCAATATGATGTATACAACCTATATCTTTTTTGTACCCATTATAAACATTATGTTTAATTATGGGATGAAAATGTATGTATCACATGGTTCAGAAAATCAAGCATGTGTGCAGTATTACGAAGAAGAACATAAGTATTTTACGTACCACCAGGGGTAGTCATCACTCTTTTCAATTGTCATGTTGCCATAATGTTGGGTTGGCGACTGGGCCTTGAATTGTATTTATAGTGAAGCAATGAATTAAATGGTTACTTTACTCCAGGAAGACTGTGGATTGCCTTATATATGAAGTAATGAAGACGGAGGATCCTTGATAGGTGTAATTAGTGATAAGCATGCAAGGATATTGCAGAAAAACGAGCCTTGAGCAGCTTCTCCAGACACTGCTGGCTCGTTTCCAAAAAAAAAAGGAAAATAAAATGAAAATGTTATTGGCCGACCACTGGTCTTCTCGGTGGATAATCCTGGTGGTTTTCACTTCACAGTAGGTATCCTGCCGGTAATGTGATTCGGTGAATGTGTCTGGAGGTTATCAAAGCAGAACCAAGGTAAATGAGATGAACCGTATCCCACATGGGTTCCTAGTTTTCTATCATGGTAAAGGACGACGGGGAAATTTGACTTCAGCTAAGACGGAGACGATTTACGACATCCGTGGTAGGCAAAAAAAAAAAAAAGCTCACCTGCCATGTTTGTCAAAGGAAGAGAGGTTGAAGGCAAAGCCTAAGGGGAACGTAGAAAACAATGCATCTTGAACACCTTAAGGGGCAAAGTCAAGACTGTTGGAAGCTGAATCTTTTTCTTAAGACTTACAAAGAGAGATTTTCTCGAGAAATAATTTGTCTTAAACTAATATTGTGAGCAGGTTATTCCTACTATTTCCAATGGGTTAGATATATATTCAACAATTGTCATATAAGGTCACCATAAGAACTTTAAGGGGTTGTCTCACTACATTGATTCATCTTACCTCAGTCCTGTTTTCTTAGATTCATTTTGTATTCAGGGGTGTGTTTATTGGCTTCTACTAGGCTGCAGTAGAAGCCAGGTCTGTAGCTATAGCAACCAGTGCTGGCAGCCTATCAGGAGAGATTGAACAGGTCTGTAGCTATAGGGACCAGTGCTGGCAGCCTATCGAGAGATTGAACAGGTCTGTAACTATAGCAACCTGAGGAGTTGATGCAGCCCATACAAGAGGGGATATCTAAGAAAAGGTAGGACACTGTTAATGGACACATATTGCAAAGTGACTTGTTTTTGCAAGATCTTTAACATAAAAAGCAGCGATCCCTGTAGTGCGACAACCCCTTTAAATATTCCTGACTTTTGTGTTCAGTTGGGTTTTGTGTGATAAGAATCTGTTCAAGTCCTCAAATCTTCGGTCCATTGGGAAATAAGGAATCAATAAATAGAGCAATGTGGTCACATTATTATTCTATTAATAAAAGTATTGATATTGATGATTATTGTTGCTCTTCAGATTTGGGTCAAAGACGTAAATTCCAGTTTTTAATCCAGGCCCAAGCTGAATTGTGATCTAAGTCGCAAACCAATCCTCTCTTACTGTAATTCTAACCCTACGTTTGGGTTAGTTTTAGAATTTTTAGCTCTTAGGGTTAACGGGCCTCTCCATGGGGCCTTCAGTTCCGTTAGTGCCAGGGCTCCAACGGCTCTTCCATTCCCATTGCACGTTAGCATAAAAGTGACTTAAGGGTGATGGTGCTGGTGTATCCAGAAACATGGCAGAATTACAGTAAGAGAGGATTTAGCTCTCTAACACTGTTTGGGTTAGGGTTAGAATTTTTAGCTCTTAGGGTTAACGTGCCTCTGCATGTGGCCTTCAGGTCCGTTAGTGCCACGGCTCCATTGTCTCTTCCATTCCCATTGCACGTTAGGGTAAAAGTGACTTAAGGGTGATGGTGCTAGTGGATCCAGAAACATGGCAGAGAGGTAAAATGATCATAAGAAAGGCCCAAGAACCCTAAACCCAACTTAAGGCTGGGCTAACAGTTATGTTTAGGGCTAGGGTCTGTAAAAAAAAAAAAAAAAAAATTCGATTCGCGATATCGCAAACCAATTTTTATTTTTCAGATCTATGTTGAACGAAATAGTGACAGATTAGCACATCACTGAGTGCTAATATTTCTTTGCTGTATAACATGGTGACAATACAACTTTGAGGCCAATGTACCATATTTGCAAGTCCTTAAAGGGGTTTTGCCATGATCTAATGTTGATGTAGGATCCTCAAAATGGCTATTTAATCACTTTTCTAAATATATGTCATTAAAAAAAGTGAAGCCTCTGACGGCTATAGCCTAAGATACCCTTAGTTTCCTGAGAGTTTACATTAGACATGATCAGAAGCTGACAGGAGCTGATCTGGCCGCGCTTGCGTTGTTTGGCAGGGAACATGAACGAGTTTTGAAGGGACTGGGGAGAAAGATCCTGTATCTTTTGTATAGAGAATCCGCTGGTTGTAATGTAATTATCTGAGTAAACATGCAGAAGCTCACTGCTTAGCCCCCCTCCCTCTCACCCTGCAGCCATTCATGAAGGAATGAAAAAAGACTGCCTGCTTAGCTTATCTTCTCTCCTGTGCAAATAAGAGGGAGAAATAAAACACATATAGCTTGTGCACAATACAGTTATCCTCTGTGGATTAGCCAAACAATGTTTGCTCAACTACAGACACTGAGTATCAGGAGCATGCATGGGAGGTGGAGCAATGACATCACAGAGGAGGTACTTGTTATTTTAAACACAGAAACACAACACCCCTTTTTCAAGCCTCAAGAGGGGGGGAGTATCAGCCTTTAAGGTAAGGAACGCACTTCTTGGCAAAACCCCTTTAAGAAAAGAGGGCCAGAGTCAACATAGGTAGTAGAAACTTCTAAATGTCTACATGATTAGATGTTAGGGGTCAGAGCTGCTAAATTTTATGCCCAACTAGTTGATTGTTAGAGAGTCACTAGATGTGTTCTATGATGAGTTATTGTAAAGCTAGAGGACCCATGTAGGTTTCTTGCACATGAACCCTTTTTGTCCAGGTGGTGGTAGCAGTGGTGATGCTACAGTAGTATTCCTTTGATGTCAAGTTAAATTTGACACAGTCAATATTTCTTTAACAGTACTCACCAGCCGTTGTCTGAGACCTCTACATATCTTCCTGTAAGAGGAAATCAGGTAACATAAGTACAACCTATGACATTAGGTTTTTCGATATTCCAGACCACGCGCCGGACCGGGGCCACGCCCCCATGAGGGGAGGCGCGACATGACCCGGCACGCTGGTCGCGGCCGGAGCGGGTCATGGTGAAGTGGCAGCCGGTGGAGGAGGTATATAAGGCCGCCTCTCTGCCCGGGAAAGCAGTCGGCGCAGCACATGTGAGGCAGTCCCACCCCGCCCCCTTAAATTTGGGGTTCGGAGAGTAGGAGGTGTGGTTGTGGGGAAGTTCTCGGCAAAGTTGGTTGCTGGGGATTATTTATGTCACGGTGGCCGTGGCGGTCGAGGTTCTTGGAGTGGTGGAGGAAATTGGTGAGGGAGTCCTTCGGGGTAGGATTCCCTCAGAGTTTGGGTAACTTGGACGGCCCGGCGAAGGTGGGCTCTTTCGGGGTGTTATCCCTGGGGAAAAAATGGAGGAGCCATAGAGTATGGCTTTTGGGCCTCTGAGCCAGTGGAGTACGGCTGGGGGCAAATGGTGGTTTGTCCCTTCGGGGATTTGGTCGCCGGGTCGGTTTTTGGGGCTCCAAGGACCTCGGCCCCATGTTTGGTACTGGTTGGTTATAAAGTGTTATTCGGGTTATTTATGTGGTTGTATATAGATATATATATGTATATGGAGAGGCACGGGTAGAGGTGGATTATTTATACGTGGAGGTATATATATTTACATATATATATTTATATACCGGTTTACAGATTTATATTATATTTATACTGGTTTGTGTTATATTTGTGTGTATTTTTGTTAATAAAACGGCTGCTGTGGCCAATTTAATCCAAACAGGTGTGTCGTGTCATCTCTGGGGGGGTTACAGCAGGGAGGTGGGGATCAAGGAATAAATTGGAGGGAAGATTGGTGAGGGCAGGGCGTGCAGACTCAGCGTTGCCCTGGGGTCATGTGCTTTGACACCCACCCCCCCCCCCCCCCCCCTTTAACTACAAATAAAAGGATAGAAAAAAAAACCATGGGTTGGATTTCCATGCTCAAAATTGAGTTGGCTCAGAGCATTCGAGGCAGTCATCTAATGATCTGTCTTTCTCGCTGCTGTTGATACAGTGCAGCCTCCACTTTTTAGGCGTGAACATAGAGGGTCGTCCATTGTAAGCTTAAGCGTAATCATGTTGTCAGCTTTCAGAATGGTATCCCCCAAATCTCATACACCTACTTAAAAAGTCTTGGCATCAAAGAATGACCTTGATCATCTGTGGTCGTATATCTGCAGAATTGGCATTTGTGGACATATTTTGAGGTTCCCATTACACAACTCAAGACTTCTTTGCCATCATTTGGAGCCATGAAAAGTAGGATTCTTACTGAGCTATTGAAGCTTCCACTTAAAGGGGTTGTCTAACTACATTGATTCATGTTACCACAGTCCTATTTTCTTGGTTTCATTTTGAATTCAGGGGCGTGTTTATTGGCTTCTTCTAGGCTGCAGTAGAAGCCAGGTCTGTAGGTACAGCAACCAGTGCTGGCAGCTTATCAGGTGAGATAGAACAGGTCTGTAGCTATAGCAACCAGTGCTGGCAGCATTTCACGTGATAGAGACCAGGTCTGTAGCTATAGTGACTAGTGCTGGCAGGGTATCATGAGGTTGAACAGGTCTGTAGCTAAAGCAACCAGTGCTGGCAGCCTAAACAGGAGAGATCAAACAGATCTGCAGCTATGCAACCAGTGCTGGCAGCCTATCAGGAGAGATTGAACAGGTCTGTAGCTATAGCAACCAGTGCTGGCAGCCTATCAGGAAAGATTCAAACAGGTCGTAGTATGCAACCAGTGCTGGCGCCTATCATGGGGGGATGATCAAACAGGTCTGTAGTATAGCGACTGGGAGTGATGCAGCCCATACAAGAGGGGTATTAGGATAGGAGGACATTGGGTAATGGAAATACTGCAAAGTGACTTGTTTTTACAAGACTTAAACATAAAAGAGCAACTTGTAGCGAGACAACCCCATTAATGACCATTTGTTATGTTGACCATGTTACCCAATCCCTCCAGGAATTCTCTAAAATACTTAAAGCCATACATCATGTTTCTGGAATCTGAAGTTTTTGGCTACCAGTTGACATCACAGACAGATAATAAACCTGTTGAGTTTTTAATAGATTTATCTTGACGCTAAAGCAGGCATTGAAGTTCAAGGGATTGTCTTATCTTCACTTTGAAGACTACTCTTTGAGGGGGGTTCAAAAGAAATCCCCAAGTGACTTCCCTGGAGTGGTCTCCATTACCAACAATTGCCAACAATGAAGGTCAGAGCCAATGTCAACGATAGCCGTATGGATTGAGAGTGAGCCAGGACAGGTAGCGATCAAATACTTTAGTACAGTAAGGTGCAATCTGACTAACAGACATGTTTACGAATGCAGAGGGTAATAAAGAACCTTGATGTGTAGTTTACATTTGTGAAAGGTTTAAATGTTTAGGAATAGTCGGGAAGGGAATGTCCACTACAGTGACCGGGTCCCCGCATTGCTTTGAATACAGAGACACTGCTGACATTTGGCTACAATTCTCTGCCCCTCCAGATTGAACTGAAGTAGGTGTATCCTTTGCCGAAAAGTTATCAATATATGGACATTTCCTTGTTGATCACTTTATGACGGCTGTAAAATTGGGGAGTTTTGTTGTATAATAAACGTTGGAAATATAGAAAAATTTGTTTCGAAATGCATACTGGAGAGCCACGGTTTTTGACATAGAATTGGCATAAGAATTCTACATCCGACCAATGAAGGTGTGCACCACCATTGGAGTTGAGAAATACTCATCTAGAACTACATACAGTACTAACCATTACTAGTGTAGACAAATTAGTTCCCAGGTAAATATGAAACGTATTACTTGTTACTTTGTTCGTTCTGGGCTCCAGTTTATAGAAAACATGTAATGGACCTAGAGAGAGTGCAAAGACGAGCAACCAAACTTATAAGGGGAATGGAGCATCTTAGATATGGGGGAGAGATTAGTAGAATTGGACTTATTTAGTCTTGAGAAAAGACGGCTTTGGGGGGACATGTTTAAATTTTTACATAAATATATAAATGGTCCCCACAAAAAAATATGGGGAAAAATTATTTCATGTAACGCCCCCTCAAAAGACAAGGGGACATTCCCTTTTGGGTAGAGAAAAAGGATTCAATCTCCAAGGAGAAATGCGTTCTTCACTGTAAGACTGTGAATTTGTGGAATAGCGCCTGAGGAGCTGGTCACAGCAGGGACAGGTGAGGGTTTCAAGAAAGGCTTAGATAACTACCTGAAACTAAAGAATATATTAATCCGTATGTAGCTATATAATATTCTGGGTCCTGGATGGTGCAGCTCTGAGGTCAGAGATGGGGTCTCCTGTGGAGTGAATTGGTTCTTGCCTTATGGGTTTCAGGGCATTAACCAGTGGTGAGGCTGGACTTAAAGTCCTTGTCTCCCTCCCTTCAAACACATTTTACCCACCCTTGGTTGAACTTGATGGACACGTGTCTTTTTTCAACCGTACTATGTAACTATGTTGTAAAGGTAGATTATAAATGAAAAGATATCTGCTGACTTCCACAATGATAAAGGTGTTGGTTTTGTATTACTATAGTGTGCGCGCACTTATATATATATATAGTAAGACCATTGCAGTTATAAGCTTTTGCAGATAAATGTCTTAATCTCTCTCAATGAATCTGCTATCCAGCGTGTGACTTTTCTCTTGATGACTCAGTAGCACATTTACAGCTGATATCCTTGGAAAATATAATTGGAACTTCTCAGGGACGTGCCTGAGGGAGCTACACAGTTAAATCCTATCCTCCCATCATCCCTTGTTCCTTCTGGCTCCTCAACACTGTTCTCTTCCTCAGTACATATTCAGGCTGTCTTTACTGCTGTCAACCATCTGCTGGTTAGCAGTGTACATTACATGGGAGATATTCACCTCACACCATCACATAGAAAATGGAATAACATACAGTACAGAAAATATTCAGTAAGCTTAACAATCAGTAATATAAACTAATATTAGAAACATTGTAATATGTATCAGAGAATATACCTCTCTATCTGCTAATCGGAGGGGGCCGAGCAGTGGTCTATATGTGACAGGGAGAAGATGGAACAATGGTTTATATGTGACAAAGGATGGGGATGGAGCAATGGTTTATATGTGACAGAGGATGGGGATGGAGCAATGGTTTATATGTGACAGAGGAAGGAGTGGGATTGGTTTATATGTGACAGAGGAGTGGGATGGAGCAATGGTTTATTTGTGCAGAGGAAGGTGAAGGAACAATGGTTTATATATGACAGAGCAGGGGAGGAGCAGGTTTTGTGACAGAGGAAGGGGATGGAGCAATGGTTATATGTGACAGAGGAGGTAAAGGAAAATGGTTTATATTGACAGGGGAAAGGGGTGAGGAACAATGGTTTATATTGACAGAGGAAGGGGATGGAGCAATGGTTTTTGGGAGAGGAAGGGAAAGGGAATGAATGCAGAGGAAGGCGATGTAGCAATGGTTTATATGTGACAGAGGATTGTGATGGAGCATTTGTTTATCTGTGACTGAGGATGGTGATGGTGCATTGGTTTATATGTGACAGAGGAGGGGGATGGAGCAATGGTTTATATGTGACAGAGGAAGGGGATGGAGCAATGGTTAAAATTTGACAGAGAAAAGGGGAAATGGAGAATGGTTTATATGTGACAGAGAAGGGGATGGAGCAATGGTTTTTATGTGACAGAGGAAGGGGGATGGAGCAATGGTTTATATGTGACAGGGGAAAGGGTTTGAAGAACAAGGGTTTTATATATGACAGAGGAAGGGGATGGAGCAATGGTTTATATGTGACAGAGGAAGGGAATGGAGAAATGGTTTATATGTGACAGGAGGAAGGTGAAGGAACAATGGTTTATATATGACAGAGGAAGGTAAAGGGGAAAGCAATGGTTTATATATGACAGAGGAAGGGGAAGGAGCAATGGTTTATATGTGACATAGAAAATGGAATAACATACAGTACAGAAAATATTCGGTAAGCTTAACAATCAGTAATATAAACTAATATTAGAAACATTGTAATACGTATCAGAGAATATACCTCTTTATCTGCTAATTGGAGGGGGCTGGAGCAGTGGTCTATATGTGACAGAGGAGGGATTAAGAAATGGTCTATATGTGACAGAGGAAGGGGATGGTGCAATGGTTTATATGTGACAGAGGAGGGGGTTGGAGCAGTGGTGTGTATGTGACAGAGGAGGGGGTTGGAGCAGTGGTGTGTATGTGAAAGAGGAGGGGATGGAGCAATGGTTATATGTGACGGGAGGAAGGGGATGGAGCAAATGGTTTATATGTGAAGAGGAAGGGGATGGAACAATGGTTTATATGTGACAGAGGAAGGGGATGGAGCAATGGTTTATATGTGACAGAGGAGGGTGATGGAGCAATGGTCTATATGTGACAGGAGGGATTAAGAAATGGTCTATATGGGACAGAGGAGGGGGTTGGAGCAGTGGTGTGTATGTGACAGAGGAGGGGATTGGAGCAATGGTTATATGTGACAGAGGAAGGGGATGGAGCAATGGTTTATATGTGACAGGAAGGGGATGGAGCAATGGTTTATATGTGACAGGAAGGGGATGGAGCAATGGTTTATATGTGACAGAGGAAGGGGATGGAGCAATGGTTTATATGTGACAGAAGAGGGATTAAGAAATGGTCTATATGTGACAGAGGAAGGGGATGGCGCAATGGTTTATATGTGACAGAGGAAGGGGATGGAGCAATGGTTTATATGTGACAGAGGAGGGGATGGAGCAAGGGGTTATATGTGACAGAGCGAGGAGATGGAGCAATGGTTTATATGTGACAGAGGAGGGGATGGAGCAATGGTTTATATGTGACAGAGGAAGTGGATGGAGCAATGGTTTATATGTGACAGAGCGAGGAGATGGAGCAATGGTTTATATGTGACAGAGGAGGGGGATGGAGCAATGGTTTATATGTGACAGAGGAAGGGGATGGAGCAATGGTTTATATGTGACAGAGGAGGGTGTTGGAGCAATGGTTTATATGTGCCAGGCGGGATTAAGAAATTGTCTATATGTGACAGAGGAATGGGATGGAGCATTGGTTTATCTGTGACAGGAAGAGGATGGCGCAATGGTTTATATGTGACAGAGGAAGGGGATGGAGCAATGGTTTATATGTGACAGAGCGAGGAGTTGGGACAAGAGTTTATATGTGATAAAGGATGGGGATGGAGCAATGGTTTATATGGAACAGAGGAGGGATTTAGAAATGGTCTATATGTGACAGAGCGAGGAGATGGAACAATAGTTTATATGTGACAGAGGAGGGGGATGGAGCAATGGTCTATATGTGACAGAGGAGGGGATGGCGCAATGGTTTATATGTGACAGAGAAGGGGATGGAGATAATGGTTTATATGTGACAGAGGAGGGGGATGGAGAAAATGGTTATTGTACAGGGGAAAGGGGATGGCGCAATGGTTTATATGTGACAAGGAAGGGATGGAGCAATGGTCTATATGTGACAGAGGAAGGGGATGGAGCAATGGTTTATATGTGACAGAGGAAGGGGATGGAGCAATGGTTTATATGTGACAGAGGAAGGGGATGGAGCAATGGTTTATATGTGACAGAGGAAGGTGAAGGAACAATGGTTTATATATGACAGAGGAAGGTGAAGGAGCAATGGTTTATATATGACAGAGGAAGGGGAAGGAGCAATGGTTTATATGTGACATAGAAAATGGAATAACATACAGTACAGAAAATATTCAGTAAGCTTAACAATCAGTAATATAAACTAATATTAGAAACATTGTAATACGTATCAGAGAATATACCTCTTTATCTGCTAATTGGAGGGGGCTGGAGCAGTGGTCTATATGTGACAGGGAGAAGATGGAACAATGGTTTATATGTGACAGAGGAAGGGGATGGAACAATGGTCTATATGTGACAGAGGAAGGGGATGGAGCAATGGTTTATATGTGACAGAGGAAGGGGATGGAGCAATGGTTTATATGTGAAAGAGGAAGGGGATGGCGCAATGGTTTATATGTGACAGAGGAAGGTGAAGGAGCAATGGTTTATATATGACAGAGGAAGGGGATGGCGCAATGGTTTATATGTGACAGAGGAAGGGGATGGAGCAATGGTTTATATGTGACAGAGGAAGGGGATGGAGCAATGGTTTATATGTGACAGAGGAAGGGGATGGAGCAATGGTTTATATGTGACAGAGGAAGGGGATGGAGCAATGGTTTATATGTGACAGAGGAGGGGGATGGAGCAATGGTTTATATGTGACAGAGGAGGGGGATGGAACAATGGTTTATATGTGACAGAGGAAGGGGATGGAGCAATGGTTTATATGTGACAGAGGAAGGGGATGGAGCAATGGTTTATATGTGAAAGAGGAAGGGGATGGAACAATGGTTTATATGTGACAGAGGAGGGTGATGGAGCAATGGTCTACATGTGACAGGAGGGATTAAGAAATGGTCTATATGTGACAGAGGAAGGGGATGGAGCAATGGTTTATATGCGACAGGAAGGGGATGGCGCAATGATTTATATGTGACAGAGGACGGGGATGGAGCAATGGTCTATATGTGACAGAGGAGGGGGATGGAGCAATGGTCTATATGAGACAGAGGAGGGGGATGGAGCAATGGTCTATATGTGACAGAGGAAGGGGATGGCGCAATGGTTTATATGTGACAGAAGAGGGATTAAGCAATGGTCTATATGTGACAGAGGAAGGGGAGGGCGCAATGGTCTATATGTGACAGAGCGAGGAGATGGAACAATAGTTTATATGTGATAAAGGATGGGGATGGAGCAATGGTTTATGTGAGACAGAGAAAGGGGATGGAGCAATGGTTTATATGTGACAGAGCGAGGAGATGGAACAATAGTTTATATGTGACAGAGGAAGGGGATGGAGCAATGGGTTAATGTGACGGGAGGGGGATGGAGCAATGGTTTATATGTGACAAGAGGAGGGTGTTGGAGCAATTGGTCTATAGTGATGGGAGGGATTAAGAAATGGTCTATATGTGACAGAGGAAGGGGATGGGCGCAATGGTTTATATGTGACGGGAGGAAGGGGATGGAGCAATGGTTTATATGTGACAGAGGAAGGGGATGGAACAATGGTTTATATGTGACAGAGGAGGGATTAAGAAATGGTCTATATGTGACAGAGCGAGGAGATGGAACAATAGTTTATATGTGACAGAGGATGGGGATGGAGCAATGGTTTATATGTGACAGAGGAGGGGATGGAGCAATGGTTTATATGTGACAGAGGAAGTGGATGGAGCAATGGTTTATATGTGACAGAGGAGGGGGATGGAGCAATGGTTTATATGTGACAGAGGAAGGGGATGGAGCAATGGTTTATATGTGACAGAGGAGGGGGATGGAGCAATGGTCTATATGTGACAGGAGGGATTAAGAAATGGTCTATATATGACAGAGGAAGGGGATGGAGCAATGGTTTATATGTGACAGGAAGGGGATGGTGCAATGGTTTATATGTGACAGAGGAGGGGGATGGAGCAATGGTTTATATGTGACAGAGGAGGGGGATGGAGCAATGGTCTATATGTGACAGAGGAAGGGGATGGAGCAATGGTTTATATGTGACAGAGGAGGGGGATGGAGCAATGGTCTATATGTGACAGAGGAGGGGGATGGAGCAATGGTCTATATGTGACAGAGGAAGGGGATGGAGCAATGGTCTATATGTGACGGGAGGAGGGGGATGGAGCAATGGTCTATATGTGACAGAGGAGGGGGATGGAGCAATGGTTTATATGTGACAGGAAGGGGATGGAGCAATGGTTTATATGTGACAGGAAGGCGGATGGCGCAATGGTTTATATGTGACAGAGGAGGGGGATGGAGCAATGGTCTATATGTGACAGAGGACGGGGATGGAGCAATGGTCTATATGTGACAGAGGAAGGGGATGGAGCAATGGTCTATATGTGACAGAGGAAGGGGATGGAGCAATGGTTTATATGTGACAGAGGAAGGGGATGGAGCAATGGTTTATATGTGACAGAGGAGGGGGATGGAGCAATGGTCTATATGTGACAGAGGAAGGGGATGGAACAATGGTTTATATGTGACAGAGGAGGGTGATGGAGCAATGGTTTATATGTAACAGAGGAAGGGGATGGAGCAATGGTTTATATGTAACAGAGGTCGGGGATGGAGCAATGGTTTGTGTGACAGGAGGGGGATGGAGCAATGGTCTATACGTGACAGGAGGGGATTGAGGAATGGTTTCTGTGAGACAGGAGAGGATTGAGAAATGGTCTATATGTAGCACAGGAAGGGATTGAGAAATGATCTATGTGACAGGAAGGGGATAAGCAATGGTCTATATATGGCAGAGGACGGGGATGGAGCAGTGGTCTATATGTGACAGGAAGGAGATGGAACAGTGGTCTGTATGTGACAGAGCAAGGGGATGCAGCAATGGTGTGTATGTGACAGAGGAGGGGGTTGGAGCAGTGGTGTGTATGTGACAGAGGAGGGGGTTGGAGCAGTGGTGTGTATGTGACAGAGGAGGGGGTTGGAGCAGTGGTGTGTATGTGACAGAGGAGGGGGTTGGAGCAGTGGTGTGTATGTGACAGAGGAGGGGATTGGAGCAGTGGTGTGTATGTGACAGAGGAGGGGGATGGAGCAGTGGTCTATACGTGACAGGAAGGAGATGGAGCAATGGTTTATATGTGACAGAGGAGGGGATGGAGCAATGGTTTATATGTGACAGAGGTGGGTGTTGGAGCAATGGTCTATATGTGACAGGAGGGATTAAGAAATGGTCTATATGTGACAGAGGAGGGGGATGGAGCAATGGTCTATATGTGACAGAGGAAGGGGATGGAGCAATGGTTTATATGTGACAGAGGAAGGGGATGGAGCAATGGTTTATATGTAACAGAGGAAGGGGATGGAGCAATGGTTTATATGTAACAGAGGAAGGGGATGGAGCAATGGTTTGTGTGACAGGAGGGGGATGGAGCAATGGTCTATACGTGACAGGAGGGGATTGAGGAATGGTTTCTGTGAGACAGGAGAGGATTGAGAAATGGTCTATATGTAGCACAGGAAGGGATTGAGAAATGATCTATATGTGACAGGAAGGGGATAAGCAATGGTCTATATATGGCAGAGGACGGGGATGGGGGCAGTGGTCTATATGTGACAGGAAGGAGATGGAACAGTGGTCTGTATGTGACAGAGGAAGGGGATGCAGCAATGGTTTATATGTGACAGAATTGGTAGGAGCAGTAGTTTTATATGTGAAAGCATTCTGATTTTGTAGCAATTTTCCCACACTTGCCAAACGTGCACAGTACTATATGTATATACATATTTGATAATTATGTATGTGTACTCTTGTTTCTAGTGGACATTGGACATCTTGTTTCCATTAGACATTGAAATTTACACTGTATTTTCAGGGTTATCTAGTTACATAGTTAGTATGGTTGGAAAGACATGTGTCCTTCAAGTTCAACCATGAAAATCTATAATACAATATTATTACAAATGTGAGGGGTGTATTGTATTCACTTTTATGAGATACTGTATATATCGACACGGTCACTGGGTGTGTATGTCTATTAATGTTGGTATATTTGCATTTATATCTGTGTTTTGTGCATGTGTAACATACCACCTATATAAGAGCGTGCTATGTTCATGGATGTGAACCCCTCCTTTCCAAAACCCTCTATTCACATCTGTATTTGATGTACATAACGATGCACAACTCCGGTCTGCTGTGCCAATTGCACCCAGCGTATGCAGATGGCGCGCACTGGAGATCTCCTCTGCAGAGCTTTGTATTTTAATCATGAGAGGTAAATAAAGTCAGATCATTCTAGCAATATGGAAATGTGATAAAACTGGAGATAGCGATGATTAGACTTGGAGCACTGAGCAGAGCCGTCTTGTAGGCTGAGTATGTGCTGGGAAGGTGTAATGTGGAATGTAAGATGTGCTGTGAGATGAATGCGAAGTGTTATCTCCCTTCCCTGCTTTGCCGAGTACAGATCTCTGCGTATCTCTACAGGACACGCCTCAAGTGCAGTGTAGACGGGGAGCGCCGTGTGAAGAAATATGACAGAAATACAGGCATGATATGGTGCATGCAGATACAGGCGAGGCATCTGCAAATCCTTAGCCGGGACCGAGAGCGCTTGTCTTGATGAAATCTTTAGTAGTAAGATTTATGGACGATTTTGTCACTTGTGCTCAACTCGTGTCTCTACATCTCGTGAGCCGGCCAAATGCAGGCAGTCTCCGACTTACACCGTTCCGACTTACATCTGTCCCCTAGTTACAAACGGAGACTTATTGGGAATGCTGGCACTTGTAGTTCCATGTTCCACAGCAGATAGAAGCCGTGGAATGACAAGTTCCATCACGCCACAGCTGCACATTTGGTGAAAATAAGCTGAAAATCTTCTTAACAAGGGTACAGACAGCAAAACAATTGTAAGAACCCTTCCTTGCATCCAAAACTAAAAAAAAACAAAACCTTTTTTGCTGGAGTTACATGTAATAAATCTACCTGTTCCGACTTACATACAAATTCAACTTAAGAGCAAACCTACAGTCAATATCCCGTTCGTAACCCGGGGACCTCCTGTACACATATCTACACGATGGATATTTCTAGGATCAAAAGGAAGATCTCGATAGTCACGGTGCAAGTGATAGAAGAAGTGACTTACAGGAGGCAGGGGGTGATGGAAGAGGCGATCGTTGGTTGCTTCTTTGCATTGGTGGCTGTTTTTATTCTTTGGGGAATAATTTGGTTCATTTTCTCAAAATGTTGCAATTTCTTCCTGGAACCAATATTCCCCGAACAAGGCGTCTCGGTGTAGACGCTAAGCCAAGGCTATTGTCTTCATTAATACTTAAACGGGTTCTTGATCTCATGGGTGCAAAGTTGCTTCGTCTGCATTTTACAGGAAGGCAGATTTGGGTATAATTCTCCGGCAAAAGCTAAATGGGAATTTAAAGAGTGTTTGAAGCATGAGGGTTAGTAGACACGATGGATTTTAACGTGGACCCACCTTAAATTCCACTAGCAAACCAAGTCCTGTTGTAACAACTGGAGTAGGGGATCTGCTGTACCACTGCAGGTGACGGTGTAAGCCACACCAGGGAGCGGAGTCTAAGGGTCTGTTCACACGGCGTAATTTCTGCGCGCACTTTGCCACGTTTTGCGGTGAGATACGCCCCGCAATTACAGTAATCCATAGCTGTCATAGAGAACTATGGATTACGCCTCGTCCCCCCCCCGCGCCAACAATCCGATCATATTGGACGCGTGGTGAGATAAGCGACATCAATTATACGCAGCGCTTACGTGCCGCGAGTGATGTATGTCAACGCATTACCCCCCTGATCAGCGCGACTCCCAAATCACCCGGCGTATTACGGCGCAGTATGGTAAGGAAGCCCGCCAGCCCAATTGACATGCACTACTGACGGTGCGTAATCGCCGCGAATAATTGACATGTCACTTATCTCCCCGCGCGTACAATATGGTCGTATAGGAGGCGCGGGGAGAGGAGGCGTAATCCATAGTTGGTTATGAGAGCTATGGATTACCGTAATTGCGGCGCGCATCTCGCCACGTCTTAAGCGCAAATATGCGGTGGAATGCGCACCGAAATTACGCCATGTGAACATACCCTAAGGGGCTGCTGGTGTTCATCAAAGACCACCGCAAAGTGGGTTGGACTTGCTGTGGCAAGCATACTCCCAGGGTAGCTACCCCTGGCAGGACTTGCCTGCGCTGACGGCCAAGGTGTGGCGTGGAACAGAATTGATAGGCTGTTTGGTAGTCGGGGACAGGCGGCATAGGTTCGTTTTTGGCACACAATATGGCAATAGAGCTCTCTGGAACGCTTTCTCTCCAGGCACGTGGCACTATAGATCCAGCGGGGAAGTGGCGGAAGTGTCCCGAATATATAGGGTCAGTGCGCGGCAATACCCAATTACGGGCTTGTTGGCCCTTTAAATCTAAGAGAACCGGCACGTGCGCGCCCTATGGAGCGGGGACGTGCCACAACTGATAGAAGCATGCGGGGAAGCAGGAGCGCTGCTCGGTGAGTATCCGATGGTAGTGGAGTGCCCCAAAAGGGGGACCCCTCGTAGAAACCTTTTCCCATTTGTGGGAAAAATCCATGCTGTATTTTCCCAAGGGAAAAAAACCAAGAAATGATTTAAAATCCGGGGGTTTTGAAAAAAAAAAAAGGACGTGTCCTTTCTTTGAAGCGATACCTGCTCGGATTCTGCCTCTGGAAAGCAGAAATTTGGATTAGCAAAAATTGGAACAGGCAAACCCCATGCCCTAAATTGGGGGTGAAAACTGTTTACAAAGTTTAAACCCTTGGCAGAAATGAAAAAATTTTTTCCCTAAATTTTTGTCCCTTTGGATTTTTTGGCGGGTTTTTTTGTGAAAGAAAATTTTAATGTGTGAAAAATAATTTTTTTGGGGTTTTTTGGGGCCATCCCTTTTTTACAGGCTACGGCAGCTTCAAAAATCTCACTTCCGGTTAGAGTGGAAAAGTGGTTCTAAGCGGGGAGTGCATTTCAGCTCTGGTTTTCCCTTTTTGAAGGGAGATGATGTGGCGGTTTTTTAATTTTTGTACGGAAAAAAGACTACAGGGCTCAAAAGGGTTTAAAGTTCATTAAATTGGAAAACCCAGGGGCTTTTGTTGCGAAAAAAAGGACTCGGGGGAAAGCAAACCAGGGTCGGAAGGCAGCTTGGAGGTGGTTGGAAATTTCTGGGAAAATTGTTTTTGCATTTGTAGAAAAAATTTCATTCTTCAACAAAGCAAAATCTGGAAAAAAATTGGGTTTTTTGGTAATATCTTCCCATTTCCCTTTTAAGGGATTTGGGTTTGGGGGGGCCCTTTTTTAAAGATGGAATGTTTTCCCTAAATGTGGACCCACTCCTGTCTTTGGCTTGTTCGACTTCTTCAAAAACTGGGGGCTTCCATCATAAGGAGTCTTTTTAGGATGCGGCTTTCCTATTTTAGGGTTTTTCCCAAAGTTTTGTTTTTTTTTTTTAAAAATTTTGGGCGCCATTGCTTTTTAAAATTTTTTAAAAAAACTTTAAAAAACTTGAAAAAAAGATACGGAGTCTAAGGGTTTAAACTTTTTGTCTTTAAAACTTAGATAAGCCGCTTATTTTGCGGAAAAGAAGACTCGGCAGGAAGCGACCATGGTCGGAAGGCAGCTTGGAGCTCTCAGAGAGAGGTGGTTGGTAACCTAGAAAAATTTTGGGGTTTTCCCAGCAGTAGATAACAAATTTTTTCTTGAAACAAAACAAAAATTTTTGAAAAAATTGTAATTTGGGAATAGTCTTTTTTTACCTTGATTTGATTTTGTTACCTTCATTTTCCAGGGGTTTTGGTGAGAAAAAACCCATTTTAAATGGAGATTTTTTCCCCACATGGGGACCCAATCCGGCTTAGGGTTGTTTTTCTGCTTCAAAAACGTGGGGTTTTCCCTCCCTAAAGGGTCTTTTTTGGGGTACTCTTTCCTTTTTTAAAAAGGGAAACCCGTCCTTTTGATTATGCCCCCGTTGCTTTAGGACAGTAAAACCAGTTTTCGACCTGCTGTTTCCAGGGGCGTGTCCCCTTTTCTGTAAGGGTGCTGTTGTTTTTTTGTTTTTTTAAAAAGTAAAAACTGGGGGGGTTTTCAGCCCGAAAATCGTTTTTTTTAAACCCGCCCCCCTAAAGGGCCCCCCCCCCGCCCCCCTAACTGATAAACCTATTACCCTTTTAATTGGTTGAAAAATGTGAATTTCCCGGGCGTGGGGGGGGGCTAGCCTTTGGTGGGCGGGGGCCCAACACCTGCTCCCCTGAATAAGATTTGAAAGGGGGAAATGCTCTAAAAATTTCCCGCCCTCTTACAGAAAATTGGGGGCATGCGCCCGGGAACAGAGGTCTGACACGCTTGTGCTGCCCCTCAAAACATCTTACAAAAATAAGGGAAACGCGCTTGGGGGAAAAGCGGTTTTGGGCACTGGGGGTTTTTTTGCTGCCCTCCGCATCTTACAGAAATAAGGGGCCCCCGGGGCTTTGGGAAACAGCAGTCTGACACTTGTTGTGTGCCCTCAGCAAAAGGGGGGGACAACCTATGGACAAAGGGGCCCTTTAAAAGGGGGTTTTCCAGTTTTCCTTTTCTTTATAAAATTGGGGGGGGCAATGTAAATTGAAATTTGTTTAAAAAAAAAAATTATTTTTTTTCTGTATACATTTTTTTACACTACTTTTTGCTATGAGGATTTGGCACATGTTTTTCTTTCACTGATTTTGTTCAAAAAGGGTTGAACCTTTTAAATGCGGGGGTTTTGGGTGATTAACAGAGACAACCCCTCACCCCCAAAGGTATGATGGAGTAGCCTCTCTTTCACCCAAACAAAAGTTTTCGGACTGGGGTGCCCTTGGGGCCCCCAGGTGGAGTTGAATCAGGGGGCCCACCAGTTGAAACTGTTTTTGGGGCCCCCCCCCGGTGGAGTTTATTTCAGGGGGTCCCCCCTACGCTACTGTAAATTTAATGTTTTAAAGACTCCTATTCCCCTGCTTTTTGCTTTTTGCCTCTCTTTTTTCAGAGCCCTTTTGGCCCCTGGGCCCGAGGGACTGCAATGGGCCTTTTCCAAATACATATACATTAGCTAGGTCAAAGCCTTCCCGCCCCCCCAAAAACTCTTTTTTTATAAAACCCCCCCTTATGGCTGGCCCGGGGAGCCCGTAAGACTGAAAGGCAGGGAGCCCTTTTGGTCCCTTTTTTTAACCCTGGCTTTTATTTTTTTTCAAAAACCCTTTTAAAAAAAACCCCGAAAGTTAAAATAAGCAAAACCCAACCCTTGGTTCCTTGGGGGATGTTTTATGTATTCCTGGGGGCCCGATAAAAACCCCCCTGGGGTCCCCCATCTTGTGGGGGTCCTGGGCAAACTGCCTATTTTGCCCAAAGGAAAAGATGGGCCCCGCTTTTTTTGCTTTTTTGCCCCTTCTGAGGATGTATATTTGTTAAAAATAAAATAAGGTTTCAATGTTCAGAAAAGGGGGCCCCAAAAACCGGGGCCCTTTCCCCGATTCCTCTGTGGGCCAGTCCAAGCCTGCCAAGCACATTATTGGCAACTAAACCTCAAAGTACCCAATCCATCACTCAGGAGCACAGCACTCACTGTGGTAGACATGGGCGTCCGGAGTGGCGTTCAAATACAACAATGCCCCAGAAGGAATTTTGAGGAAGATTCATGTTCTAATCCGCCCTTCTACCAGATTTAAAGATCGTGTAGAATAAAAATTGCTAAGTATGTGACGTTTAATGTGGAGACCAGCAGAGAGACTTCACTGCAGATGGAGGCAAGCGCTGATTGTGGGCACGAGGTTGTTATCCGCACAACAGTATTTGAGAAGATTAAAGGTTAGAGAGCTGTGATGCAGGGAGGCTGTTAAACAGTGGGTCGCCATAGAGAATCCTGGATATGGAATAAGTACCGCGCTAACACTGTACCAGCATCCTGATGGAAAGAGGGAAGGTTTTGTTATTGGCTTGTATCAGGATTTACTATATGTAGTAATCAGGAATAATTTGCGTTTTTGTGTAAAAGTTAAAGGGGTTGTCTCACTAGAAGGATCGCTGCTTTTTATGTTAAAGTTCTTGGAAAAACAAGTCACTTTGTAATATATGTCCATTACCAGTGTCCTACCTATTCTGAGATATCCCCTCTTGTATGGGCTGCATCAGCTCCTCAGGTCGCTATAGCTACAGACCTGTTCAATCTCTCCTGATAGGCTGCCAGCACTGGTTGCTATAGCTACAGACCTGTTCAATCTCTCCTGATAGGCTGCCAGTGCTGCTTACTATAGCTACAGACCTTTTTGATTTCTCCTGATAGGCTGCCAGCGCTGGTTGCTATAGCTACAGACCTGTTCAATCTCTCCTGATAGGCTGCCAGCACTGGTTGCTATAGCTACAGACCTGTTCAATCTCTCCTGATAGGCTGCCAGCGCTGGTTGCTAGAGCTACAGACCTTTTTGATTTCTCCTGATAGGCTGTCAGTGCTGGTTGCTATAGCTACAGACCTGTTCAATCTCTCCTGATAGGCTGTCAGCACTGGTTGCTATAGCTACAGACCTGTTCAATCTCTCCTGATAGGCTGCCAGCGCTGGTTGCTAGAGCTACAAACCTTTTTGATTTCTCCTGATAGGCTGCCAGCGCCGGTTGCTATAGCTACAGACCTGTTTAATCTCTCCTGATAGGCTGCCAGCGCTGGTTGCTATAGCTACAGACCTGTTTAATCTCTCCTGATAGGCTGCCAGCGCTGGTTGCTATAGCGTCAAACCTTTTTGATTTCTCCTGATAGGCTGCCAGCGCCGGTTGCTATAGCTACAGATCTGTTGAATCTCTCCTGATAGGCTGCCAGCGCTGGTTGCTATAGCTACAGACCTGGCTTCTACTGCAGCCTAGTGGAAGCCAGTAAACACGCCCCTGAATTCAAAGTGAAACCAAGAAAACAGGACTGAGGTGAGATGAATCAACGTAGTTAGACAACCCCTTTAACACACAAAACCCAGACCCACAAATGAATGGATGGGCAAACTTTCAGACCTGTAATGGCCACAATAGGTAAAAAAATAATTGGTAATAGATGCCGGTGGTTGGTAGGAATGTTACTATAATTGCTGTAGATAAAACTTAAAAGGGTATTCCCACCACAGTGGTCAGCAGTAAGCATGTAGGCAATGATAGACCGTCTTCCATTAAATACATTGCTGTTTTGTTTTTGCTTCATGAAGCGTTAGAGCAGTTCTCATCTCCTGCTTGTTTGCACAAGTTTCTCTGTTAATGTCCACCTCTCTCTGCAATGGACTACAGCTCTAGGCTCCACCTTCCTTTTCAGGCTGTGGGCAGTTCTACAGCTTTAGGGTTCCACTTCCTGTTCAGATTGTGGGTCGTTCTACAGCTTAAAGAGTACCTATCACCTTCAGGGGAACTTCATGAAATAACAGTAGACTGAAATACCAACACTTCCTTAAATAAGCTTCATTAGGAAAATCAAAGCATTTCACCTGAAATTCTGTTTGTTTTTTTTTTAAAAAAAAAGCGCTGGCCCTTTAAGACAGCTCTGAAGTCGGGCCAAGTCCACACCTGACAGCTTGATGGATGACAGTTGTATCTAATCTCCTGCCTCTGAGCTGGAAGAGTCCATTGTGCAGGGGGGGGGGGAGCCGGTAAGTCTACATCATGTGCACACTGATTTTCTCTGGGCTGCTATGTCTGTGATGGATATAACACTAGCAGCAGTGTAATGTAGATGCCTATAAACCCTGTCACACTATGTCCTCAGTGTGTTGTGCCTGTTGTACTGTATGTAGTAGCTATGTCCTCAGCTCCCCCTGCACAGGTGGTATAGCTCAACAGAAAGAGAATCCCTGCCACATACAGAGCTCTGCTAAGAAAGTAAAAGCAAAATCTATTCCCCTGTAATACTGACATGAGCCCTCTGCATTGCTAATGACTTGTATTGGAAAAAAGTCTTATAATTTCATCTATTACTATATTTTTTGTGGAGGTGATAGGTACTCTTTAAGGCTCCAACTTCCTGCGCAGGCTGTAGTCGGTTCTAGAGCTTCAGGTTCCCACTTCCTGTTCAGGCTGTGGGACACTACAGCTTTAGGATTCCACTTCATGTTCAGGCTGTGGGTGGTTATACAGCTTTAGGGCCTCACTTCATGTTCAGCTGTGGGTGGTTATACAGCTTTAGGGTCCCACTTCCTCTTCAGACTATTGGCAGCTATACAGCTTTAAAGAGAACCTGTCACATTGATTATGGCCCCCTTGCTGAGGGCAGCACAAGCTAGTGACAGACCTGCTGTTTCCAGCGCTGTGTCCCTTATTCTGTAAGGTGCTGGAGTTTTCGTGTATTTAATGCTCAAATCTGCAGTTTTCAGCCAGAAGAGTCATTCGAAGAGTCCTTCAGAGTGTCCGTTTTTTTCAAACCCTGCCCATCTGAGGCTTGCCCCGCCCACCTCAACTGACAAACCTATTACTTTGAATAGGTAGAAACATGTGAATAACTGTCAGTGGGCGGGGCTAGCCTTTGGTGGGCGGGGCTAACAGCTGCTCATGAATAAGATTTGAGGGGTAAATGCTCTAAAACTGCTGCATCTTACAGAATAAGGGGCACAGCGCTGGAAACAGCCGGTCTGACACTGGCTTGTGCTGTCCTCAGCAAGGGGGGCACAACCTATGTGACAGGTTCCCTTTAAGATTCAACTTCCTGTTAAGGCTGGGGGTAGATATAGAGCAGAGACTAACATTTTAGCTCTGCTCTTACTAGCTGACTCTCTTTGAGGGACGTTGGTAATGGATGGGGTTTTAAAAGCAGGGCTGGAGGCTACAGAGCTCTATAGGGTTACAATATGTCAGTAAAAACCATAATCCAGCTCCTGTTCTGCTGATATGACACAGCAGAGAGTGATATCACCATCCTGACCACTGCTGGAGCAGAGAAAGGTGGGCAGTAACCTAGGGAAGCTTGTGCACACCAGCAGGAGATAACTGCTCTAGTTCTGAAAGTTTCGAGAGACAACGCTAGGGACAGTAATCATTATTACTCTCCAATTCCTGAAATTAAAAGCATATGAACCTCCGGCAAACCATGTACCTGTCTTTGTCCTTCTGTTTGTTAGCTATATCCTCTAGTGGTGAGTCTTTTGGTAATGTAATGGTTGGTGTACTTTCGCATTGCTTCTTGTTGTTTTGAGTCCACCAGCATCGTTACAGGTGGCTCTAGTCCTATGTGCCTGGTAATAGATGCTGGTGGTTGGCAGGTATCTTAGGGACATATTTGAAGGACAGGCTTTAGAGTTCATGTCGGGGCTTGAGGTTCTGGTGCTAGGGTTAGCCATAGGGCAAGCTTTGAGGGACCGCGCTAGGGACAGTAATCATTATTCCTCTCCAATTCCTGAAATTAAAAGCGTATGAACCTCCGCCAAACCATGTACCTGTCTTTATCCTGTTTGTTAGCAATATGCTCGAGTGGTGAGTCTTTTGATAATGTAATGTAATGGTTGGTGTACCTTTGCATTGCTTCTTGTTGTTTTGAGTCCACCAGCATTGTTACAGGTGGCTCTAGTGCTATGTGCATGGTAAATGGAGACTGTTGAGTCTTAATCCAAAACATAGTTATGTGGCTTATACATATGAGACAAAATAAGTATATTAGGTGGGACTTAAAGGAGTTGTCTCCCTTCAGAGTTTCAGAGAATGCATGAATGAAATACTCTGTCACTTCCTGGTTCAGCCTGACTCATTTGCATACAGCTCCATGCTTGTACAGCTCAGTGCTGTGCTGTGCTTTCAGATGCTAATAAGATCAGATTAGCTTCTCAAACTACTAACAGGACTTCTTATCTGAACCTCAAAACAAAAGCCCTAATTACAGTGCTGTTTATTTTACATAAATCAAGCTTTTTACTGTCCAGCAGCACAGGACACTGCCATGACCTGTGTGATGACTTCACTCACTGTTATCTCATTGAACAAACAGCAGGGGGAGAATTGTTTACAGGTCGGTTACTGAGGGAACTGAAATAGCCAGGGAGGTCATAAATTCACTTGTATCTCCTTAGGGAAAACAGAGGAACAAAGCAATATATTTGGAAAATGTCTTTATTTTGTGTTCCCTACAATTTTCAAGCTATTCTTTGTAGCGAGACAACCCCTTTAAATAGCCAGGGAGAACAGTTGCAAAGAATTGTGGGAGATAACATTTTGGGGGTTCACTAATCTAATCTGCCCATGAACAGGTTTAAGCCAAGGCACATTCAGGGTGCATGGTATATTTTAAAAGAAAAATTCAATTTTGTACAAAAATATCTCATTTTAGGTATTTTTTTTCATCCCTTTTTAGTGCGTAATAATTATTTGAAACCCCTGGATAACCCCTTCAATTCCACAATGCGACCCCTGCTAATGACTGTTTCCTATAATAGCTTCTCGCATAAGACTAGGTAGCTAATGCATTCTCTATCATTGATTTTGAAATTTACAGTACTGGAGGCGAGAGAGTATACATAAATGAGACTCATCATGTTGGTGCATAGAACAGAAACAGCTACATGCTGATATCCTTCAGGTGGGAAAGGCAATAAACGCTACGCAAAGAAGAAAATAGATTTCTATTGTGCTGCATGGAGCTGCTCCGTTCTGCGAGCGGTGTCATTATTCCTGATGGGAAATAAAAAATGCAACATAAATAAATATTAATGGCTAATGAGCTGAAGTGCCGATGACGGACGTCACATGGGTACAGAGCCGGTTACTGTATCGGCCGCCGCTGATGACCACAGACTGCAGAGCGTTCATCTTCCTGGACTGTTTTATGGTTATCGATCGCCGAGAACAAATTATGAAAATCGATACGAATTGGCAGATGGGTTTCAGTAAATGCAGGAGTCTTCAGCTTTTTTAAGAGTATGTTCTATAGTAAATACATTGATGATTTAATTTTTTTGTCATGTGACATTTTAATTGTAGATTACCCTCTTATATGCTCATCAGGGTCATAGTTAAGCTTTTAATTTTTGTAGGGCAAACGGGCAGGCTGGGGTGTTTGGGCCCACCAGTGGAGTTAATTTGTGAGGCCTCTTCCAGTGGAGCCGATTGGTGGAGCCCCTTCCAGTGGAGCCGATTGGTGAGGCCTCTTCCAGTGGAGCTGATTGGTGAGGCTCCTTCCAGTGGAGCCGATTGGTGAGGCCTCTTCCAGTGGAGCGGATTGGTGAGGCTCCTTCCAGTGGCGCTGATTGGTGAGGCCTCTTCCAGTGGAGCCGATTGGTGGGGCCCCTTTCTAGTGGAGCCGATTGGTGGGGCCCCTTTCTAGTGGGGCCCCCTTCTAGTGGAGCCGATTAGTGGGGCCCCTTTCTAATGGAGACGATTGGTGGGGCCCCTTTCTAGTGGAGCCGATTGGTGGGGCCCCTTTCTAGTGGAGCCTATTGGTGGGGCCCCCTTTCTAGTGGAGCCGATTGGTGGGGCCCCCTTTCTAGTGGAGCCGATTGGTGGGGCCCCCTTTCTAGTGGAGCCGATTGGTGGGGCCCCCTTTCTAGTGGAGCCGATTGGTGTGGCCCCCTTTCTAGTGGAGCCTATTGGTGGGGCCCCTTTCTAGTGGAGCGGTTTTGTGGGGCCGCTTTGTTGTGGAGCCTATTGGTGGGGCCCCTTTCTAGTGGAGCCGATTGATGGGGCTCTATGCCCAGGGGCCCATCAGGGGTTTTCCCTACTCTCCTGGGTATCGGTCGGAGAAGAGAAATTTAATTTGCAGCCAGCACCCATCAAACATGCCTTAGTAGATACCTGTGGTGATGTCCTTTGCTTGTTGACCGGATTCGATAATCATCTGCCTCTTATATGTCTCCAAGAATATGGCATCTCTTGCTCCTCTCTCTTAGAGAGAAAATATACAATGACTACGGAGTGTGATGATTGTCATATATCCAGGTCATACCATGTGTCTATAATATTGGTTATTGGTTATTTTTGGGATATCAATGCTCTCTTTAGCCAAACCAGGTACAATATATAGCAGAAACCATGTGCATTCACATCACTTTTCCTCAATTACTGTCCGTGATATTGCTACAACATCTATAAAGAGCCGTCCATAACAACACGGAAATTGTGGCAAATTGTCTGAAGGCCGTGGTCAGTTTTGCGATCACAAACGAGGACTGTTGTAATGTGGGTAAAGTGGTGACAGTCCTTGACAAACATGTTACAGCATAAAAAACATTCCTGATAATGAGAGATCTGTCTACAAAGGAGGCCAAGTAGGGGGTGGTGTCGGCCACTGTGGACTTGTATTAGTCAGGGAAGGGGCCCCGAAGTCGCCACCTTTACAGTTGAACTCATTCAGGGTTTTACTCCAAGGTTAGACTAACACGAGGACACATGTACTAATCTTGGTCGTGTCCAGCTATAGCCACTGCTCTTAACAGGTGGTTACTATCCCAGTGTTAAGAGTTATCACTTTGAAACCAGAGGTGTGATTGGCATCTCCTTGTCCCTAATGAAAATTCTTTTAACGTTCCCCCCTGTTGCCATTTATAATACTTGTGTGGCAAAGGGGCCATTGGGGCTCATGAGGATCCAGTACATGGTAACGTTTGCTACCTTTGCACCCAATATAGCTTTGCCATTTTCTCAAACACAGTTTCTGCCCCCTACATCAGAGGCATGATATTCTCAGTCTAGCAGGCCAGTTCCAGGGCACGGTTCTCGGAGACGGAGCACTGTACCAGTCTTACTCAAAGCGATGTTTTCAGAACGCCCATATAAATGAATGGGGAGACTGGTGCAATCATCAGTCTTGTTCCCACTTCCTGTGGTCAGGTTACGGCGAGCTATGAGCTGGCCTCACAACTAAACTTGCAAGATGTGCCAATCCCTTTATATGTCATAGATGTTACAGGTGTCACAGATGTCATGCATGTCACATGTATCGATATTCCATTCTCCTTACGATCACTGTTGGGGATCAACCATCTCTCCTAGTCCTTGGCCAATTTACCAAGCATCTTCACAGCCACAATTCCTCACAATCTCATTTGTCAAAGCCAGGAGTTCTGGCTGTTTGCTATTATTATGGTTCCAGTGGTGGCTTGTTATACAGGCCACAAACGTTCACTTGTCTCTTTATAACTCACTCTACACATTGCCCATCTGGTGGAAAAAAACACCTGTTATATGTATGCATGAGAACCCAAGGACCAGCAGTGAGTCCCCATACTAGACCTTCTCCCTACCTCATAGTGAGGGCATGCTTCTCCATCTTCATAATTTTTGACAGTTCAGATCAAAGATGGAGGTTGACATTTTGGCATCCATGTCATGGTGGCTCCATAGTAGGCATAATGCAGCATGATGGCTCCGTGGTTGGCATAGCACAACATGGTGGCTCTATGGTTGGCACTGTGCAGCATAGTTGCTTAATGGTTAGTACAGTGCAGCTTGGTGGCTCAGTGATTAGCACTGTTGTCTTGCAGCACTGGAGGTCTGAGAGCGGTAAGTCACCACCAAAGACAATACCTGCATGGTTTTGGCATGTTCTCCCTTTGTCTGGAGATCCTCCAGGTTCTCCAGTTTTCCCCACACTACAAAAACATACTGATGGGTTAATCTGGCACTTAGGGCCACATGTATAAACCTCTTTTTCCCATAGAAGAGTGAAGAAATCAGGCGATACCTTTTAGAGGCTAACTGAATATATTTGTTGGTGGCTTTCGCGTAGTACTAGATATCTTCTGCAGACATGGTGTTCACCATGTCTGAAGGAAGAGAAGAGGAGCTAGTACTCGCGAAAAGCTCACCATCAAAAAATATATGCTGTTAGCCTCTAAAAGGTATCACCTGATTTCTTCACTCTTTACTACTTTCTATGGCTAACACGGTACAACATTATACTACTAGCTTCTTTTTCCCATAGTAACCTATGGGCAAAAGAGTGAGTTTTAGACCTAAGCAGGTTCATACATTTGGCCCTTAGAGTTTGAGCTCCAGCGGGAACATGTGAATGATGGCATTCTCTGTACAACGCTGTGGTATATGACGACGCTATATAAATGGGACATTCCACTTAATGTGGTTTTATATGTGGATTCTGTGTTCGTAGACAGGACTGTGTCTAAAGCTCCAGTAAAATCCACTTCAATAAAAAATAACAATCCTAAGCAGAAATCCTACAGAAAATCCATGGTGTGCATGGAACCTTCGAATGTATTAATATACAATGTTATATAGATTATACAGCAGAATGTATTAGGACAAAATGAATTCTTCTGGGTGCAGTAAATAGGAAGGAATTTTATAGGTTTAACAGACTCTCTGCTGTTAATAAATGGTGCCGATATTCCGCGCATTTCTTATGTAAATGTCATGTCTCTCCAATAACTGGCTAATTCTGCGAGGATGAGGCAGTGCAAACAGCTTTAGAACTGTCCTCCGTCAAACGTTCCTCCACTTCAATATGTAATTTGTGAAGCAGATTGTGTGCCACGATGATGTTTACATTATCCAACATATTCGAGGCCCCGAGAACATGGCATGATGCACGCTTCATTTCTTTATCCCCCTGCGTCTGGAAAACGAACAAAAGGAGGAGCACATTTTGACAACACAAATATCCATGGTCAGTGAATTGTTCTGTATGTATTCGCTCTTAAATGAGCTACTATTAATTGGAAGTGTCAGGAGGCTCAAACTGGCCAACGGGAAACCAGGCTCAGCCCTGCCAACAGGAGAAATCCCCGGTGGACCCCCGAGCACAGTAGACCTAGAGTTGGTTTTTAACTGCATAAACACCCTTAGACTCAAAAAGCAAGATGCAGAGTATAGGAGGCATGTACAGTCATTTATGGTAGCTGTAGGGCGGGCACCTAAAATAAACTCCACCGGTGGGCCCAGAAATAGCTCAAGTGGTGGGCCCCCAGAATCAATTCCACCTGTGAGCCCAAGACACCCCAGTCTGAGACTGTCAGGCAATGTCTTAGTTGTACCTCAGGTTTATTAACATCTGTTTAATAGGTCTTGTCCTAATTTACGGAAATTTTCCCACTATAAAAAGGATCATGGAGAGATTTCAACAAAATACAGTGGGGGAATATTTTTCCATCTGTGATAGGGTATGTTCACAAGATGTACTGCGGCACGTACAGTAGGCGCCGCAGTACATCGTCTGTTTCGGGAGCTCGCGCTGATCGGCACGTATTGCGCGGGCACGTTTGGGGCCGACCCCATTGGCCCATTACTCACTGCGGGTTGCGTAATCGCTGCAAGTAATTGACATGTCTCTTATCTCCCCGCGTGTACAATACGATTGTATTGTACTAGCGGGGAGAGGAGGCGTAATCCATAGTTCTCTATGGGAACTATGGATTACCGTAATTATGGGGCGCATTTCCCCGCGTATTAAGTGCAGTACGCCACAAAATACGCAGCGAAATGTGCTCTAAAAATAAGCCGTGTGACCATAGCCATAATGATGTTGTTCTTGTTGATTATTATTATTATTATTATTATTTATTCAATACTAATATTACTTAAAGAGGTCTCTAGTCAGTTGTTGAACATGTAGTGTCGAAATCATTTATGGTTTAGGATATTCAAAATTTAACTTTTGTTTACCTATCATGAACCATAAACCCTTAAAAGGGGATTTTCCAGGACGCCGTTACTTGCACTCTTATCAGCTAGGGAGCAGAATTATATACTAATAATGCTGCGTCATGAAGGCTGCAGGGGAGAGAGAGAGAGGGGGTGAGCAGAGAGTGAGGAATCCGGGGGCGTCTCAAAACTGCCGTGAAATAATAAACAGTACAACAGTGGAGTCTCTATACAGCAACACACAGCCGCGAAGTCTGCACTTTCTACCACGGTGCTTAAAAGCACATCATTTTTTGCCTGTTTTCAGATAAGAAGTGTTTCACGAATGCGCGGGCCTGTCAGCTCCTTCGGTCGTGTCTAGTGGAAGCTTTGAAGGTATCTAAGGGGGATTGAGAAAATGCTGTAGCTCTGTGTCTTCACTTTTTGTAATCACATATATTAGAAAAGTGATTAATACCCTTTTTGGGAGGATCCACGTAACATTACTTGGTGGCAAAAAAACTTTTTATCCATTACGACCACCTGACGTGACCGTTAAATTGTGGTGTCGGTAAGGGAGAAAGCAGCACGCTCACTCCCTAAGCCCGCTCCCTATATAGTAGGTAAGGGCTTTTAATTATTGCTGGAACCTGACGCTAGCATCCAGGGTCAAAGAGAGATCTGATCCTGGCACTTTAACCATTTAGATGTCACTACAAACGCGGTCTTGTCATCTAAAGGATCAAGGAATGTTGGGTGAACAATTTTGTGGCTTGATTGACCACCCTGGGAGTGAATGAAGAGGGCAGAGGGTTTATCGTGGTAGCTGGGGACCTAATGAAGGACTAAACGGCTTCCATGTTACTACTTCTATTACATCTTGCCCTCAAAAATGCAGCAATTGTGGATTTTTTTTACACAAGGAACTTTTTTTTTTCTAGTGCATTCGGTGGTACGGTCAATGGTATTAAAAAGTATATCTCATCACACAAAAAAAAGCCCTCATGTGACTATGTAGACAGAAATGAAAAACCCTAACTTTTATTCATTCTTCAATTTTTATTGTTTCTAATAACTTTTTATTGATTATCTTGCTGTTCTCGTGCATCACTTCTGATGCAACGTCTCTTCCAGTAACCGTAACGTAAGGATAACCTCCTATATTGAGATGACCAAAAGTCATACCACACTGGGAGTGCCATGGAGCAGTAAGTTCACCTGTAAAAACTTATTAAAACCTTTACCCTAACTTGGGGGTTGTTAATTTTAATTCAATTTGAACTAACCTATATCAAAATAGTTTTCATTGGGTCAAGTTTGACGTTGACTTGACTCTAAAGCCCAACACCGTTGGCTGCATTTACATGCCAAAAAGTTCATTAAAGTGAATATTATTGAACTAGGTCTTGGTAGAGTGATGTAACCATGCTTGTGCACACGGGATAATTACAAATTTAGGGCTAAAGGGGTTGTCTCACTACAAGGGATTGCTGCTTTTTATGTTAAAGAGCTTCCAAAAATAAGTCACTTTGTAATATGTGTCCATTACTGTTCCTAACCGTAGTCTGAGAGATCCATAGTTTATGGGTGCATCAGCTCCTCAGGTCGCTATAGTACAGGAACTTTGTTCTCTCTGATAGGCTGTCTGCACTGGTTGCTTGCCTTCAGACCTGTTCAATTCTCCTGATAGGCTGCCAGCACTGGTTGCTTATAGCTTCGACATGTTCAATCTCTCCTGATAGGCTGCTAGCACTGGTGCTAAAAGATACAGACCTTGTTTGTTCTCTCCTTATAGGAGTCCCCCGGAGTCGATTGCCTTAGTGATACAATCGCCTTGAGGCCTTAACACTGGCTTAACATCGATGGAGTTACGCGGGTAGTCGATTGCTAACTCTTTTCAACTGACTGAGTGGAGTCCTTAACAACCGGACTTTAACGACTGTTAGCGACTTCACACGCAGTAATTATGTGTCCCCCAAGTGAAGGTAAAAGGGTCCCCAGTAGTTATACGTCCTCTAGTAGGTGGTTATATACTTTATATATTCTTCCCCCAGTAGGTCGGTTGCTGTTTTTATGTCCCCAGTAGGTATATAGGCTGGTTATTGATCCCCCCAGCAGGTATTAGGCACGGTTTTTGATCCACCCAGCAGGTATATGGGCAGGTTTGGGTCCCCAGCAGGTTATGGGTTTTGGGTCCCCCTAGCGGTATAGGGGCAGGTTTTGGACCCCCCGTAGGTTATAGGCAGGTTTTGGATCCCCCTGTGGGTATTGGGCAGGTTATTGATCCCCCAGCGGGTATTGGGCGGTTTTATGGGCCCCCTCAGGTATAGGAGTTATGGCCCCCCCCAGCGGGTATATGGGCGGGTTTGGCCCCCTAGCAGGTATATGGGCAGGTTTGGACCCCCCCGTGGGGATAAAAGGCAGGTTTAGGTCCCCCAAGGTATAAGATGCTTATAGGCCCCAGCACATTGTAGGTAGATTATAGCCCCTCCTGCACTTAAAATTAGATAATAGCCCCCCTCCCTGACATATAAAAAATAGGAAAATAGCCCCCCCCCTGCACATATAACAATGATAATACCCCCCCCTTCCTGCACTATAACAGTGAAAAAGCCCCCCTCCCGCAATATAACTGTTGTTAATAGCCCCCCCCCCTGCACAAAACAGTAGAAATGCCCCCCCCCTGCACATTACAGAGATAATAGCCCCCCCCCTTGCACTAATAACTTTAGATAAAGCCCCCCCCCCCTGCCATATAACGTAGAAAATAGCCCCCTCCCGCCATATAACGTAGATATCCCCCACCTCCTGAAATAAACAATAGTTTTAGCCCCCCCCCCCGGGAAAAATTATTCAAATGATAAAGCCCCCCCCCCTGCCATAAACAGTAATAAACCCCCCTCCCAAACTTTTTTTTTAAAAAAATTTAAAAAAATTATTTCCCCTGCACTTAACAGTGATTAGCCCCCCCCCCCCCTGCACATATAAAGTGATAATCCCCCCCCCCCCCTCCATAAAACAGTAGTAATAGCCCCCCCCCGCCATTTTAAAAACCCCCCGTACTATTTACCCCCCCCCCCCTGAATATAACGTATTAATTAGCCCCCCTCCCTGCCATAAAAACAGTAATTAGCCCCCTCCCTGCACATTACAGTAGAAAATGGGCCCCCCACCTCACATATAACAATAGGATTTAAAAAGCCCCCCCCTGCACATATAAAAATAGTTAATAGCCCCCATCCCCCTTTTTAACAGTAGTTAATCCCCCCCCCTGCACATTTTAAACAATAGATAAATTGCCCCCCCCTCCCTGCAAATTTTATAACAAAGTAGATAATAGCCCCCCTGCACAATAACAAAAAAGAAAAATTAGCCCCCCCCTGCACTTTTTAAAAAAAATAGATTAATAGCCCCCCGCAAAAAATTAACAAAAGAAAAAAAAAAAAGCCCCCTTCCTGCCATATAAAATAAAAATGCCCCCCTCCCCCACATTTAAAACAATAGATAGTTGCCCTCCCTGCACATTTAACATAGAAAATACCCCCCCCTCCTGCCACTATAACAATGATAATAGCCCCCTCCTCAATATAACATTTTATAATAGCCCCCCCTCCCTGCACATAAAACAATAAATAAAAAAGCCCCCTCCCTGCACTAAAACAATAGAAATAGCCCCCCTCCCGCACATTAACAATAGTAATAGCCCCCTCCCTGACTTTTAAAGTTAATAATAGGCCCCCAGCATATTGAGCTAATTAAAAAGAAAATACCCGGACAGAAAATTAAAACCCGACCTCGTCCCCCGCGCGTGCGCTTTTGGGCCCCTTTTTCTTAAAGGGGGTGTGAGTCCCAGGCCGCGGGGGGCAGCGTGATGAGGGCCCACAACCCCCTGCACTCGGGGCCACAGGCCCACCCTTTGGCTCCTAGTACTTTCCCGGAGCTCTCGCTCGCTGAAGCATCTAACTGTATGTGCGTGGCGACCGCCCCCGCTCCGTCCCCAAAAGGTCCTAACCGCTAAGCCGAAGCTTAGCGACTGGTGCGGCTTAGGACCTAAAAGGGCGGCGGATAGCGGCGGCGGGGGGGACTACTTATGGCTGCCAGCAGGGTGTATAGCTTGACCTTTTTGCCCCTCATGATAGGTCCCAGCACTAGTTGCTATGCTACCCCTGTTCAATCTCCCTGATGGGCTGCCAGCATGGTTGCTAAAGTACAACCGTTTGACCCTTTTCTTATGGCTGCCAGAAAATTTGCTAAGCTACAAAACCTGTTAAATTCTCCTTGATAGGGGTTTTTCCCCAAAACCCAATTTTTAAAGGGGTTTTGCTATAGTACAACTTGTTAAATCTCTCTTTAGGCGCCAGCACGGGTTGCTTAGCTAAACCTGTTTATCACCCCTGTAGGCGCCAGTGAGGGGTTGCATAGCTACAGACCTGTTCAATCTTCCTGATAAGCGCCAGCCTGGTTGCTAAGTACAGCCCTGGCTTTTACTGCGTCTACAGAAGCCAGTAAAAACACCACCCCTGAATTAAAAATGAAACCAAAGAAAAAGGGATGGGGTGAATAAAAAAAATGTGTGAAAAACCCCTTTAATTGCCATTAGCATCTGGTCTGGTGGGAATGCACAATCTATATCAATACCAAAGCCAACTAACTTGGCATAGCATATATTTTTAAAGGAGTCCAAATAGAAGCTGGTCTGCCGATTCCCCGATCTTGTGGCTCCAACGTCTCCAATGATCTGCTTGTAGCTTTTGTTTGGGGGAAGCCATAAGCACCCGCTAGAGAGGAAATGTAATAGAAAGCTGAGGCCACAATGTTCTACATATTTTCCACAGTGAATCCAACATATCTGCCGGCACTCCTACACAAAGCCCGCATGTTTAACCCCTATGCATATGCTGGAGAGGTGAAGGCTGTGTAATGAGCGTGCCGCAGATTTGCAAATTCCCAGCATGCTGATTTTCCTTGCAGAGTCTTTCCTCTGTCTGTGGATGACATTTTCAAAACTCAGTCCACGTGGATTATGCTCTAATTTGCTTCGGATGTACGGAGTCTGCGGAAAATATAGCACATCTGAAATAACCCTTAGATGGATGGTCAGGTCTTCTAGAGCCGCTGTATGTTCTCTCTCCCGGTTATGGGTCCTGAGGGAATCCCCACCTATCCTTATAATTGTGTAAAAAGGGATGGTTTTAATAATGCAATCTCTTTGTGGATGCAGCGTGGCCATGCAATCCTGCAAACAAACAGGATTGGTCGTAACGGAGTATTCTGATTTTGTTGAACAGCTTTAAAGGGAACCTGTCACATAGGTAATGCCCCCCTTGCTGAGGGCAGCACAAGCCAGTGTCAGACCTGCTGTTTCCAGCGCTGTGTCCCTTATTCTGTAAGATGCAGCAGTTTTCGTGTATCCGCAGGTGTCTTATTAGTGAACCTGTTCCCCCACAGATTAGCCTCCCTTGCAGAGTGACAGCACAAGCCAGTGTCAGACCTGCTGTTTCCAGCGCTGTGTCCCTTATTCTGTAAGATGCAGCAGTTTTAGAGCATTTACCCCTCAAATCTTATTCATGAGCAGGTGTTAGCTCCACCCACCAAAGACTAGCCCCGCCCACTGACAGTTATTCACATGTTTTTGCCTATTCAAAGTTATAGGTTTATCAGTTGAGGTGGGCGGGGCTAGCCTCAGGTGGGCGGGGTTTGAAAAAAACCTGACTCTTTGAAGGACTCTTCGAATGACTCTTCTGGCTGAAAACTGCAGATTTGAGCATTAAATACACGAAAACTACAGAATCTTACAGAATAAGGGACACAGCGCTGGAAACAGCAGGTCTGACACTAGCCTGTTCTGCCCTCAGCAAGGGGGGCATAATCTATGTGACAGGTTCTCTTTAAACATGTAGGTATTGGTAAATACATAATATTATCAAATACATTGCTGTTCTAATTTTGCATCTTTTCAGAGTTTTAGCAGTTCTTATCTCCTGCTTGTGTTCAAAAACTTCTTTAGGTTACCAACCACCTCTTTCTGCCCTAGCAGAGGCCAGGATGGTGATGTCACTTCCTGCTGTGTCTTGTCAGCAGCATGGGGGCTTGTATATGTTTCATACTCAAAAATTTTTATCGTTTAGAGCTCTGTAGCCCTGTGCTCTATACTTTAAGCCCTTAAAGGGGTTGTCTCACTACATTGATTCATCTCACCTCAGTCCTGTTTTCTTGGTTTCATTTTGAATTCAGGGGCGTGTTTACTGGCTTCTACTAGGCTGCAGTAGAAGCCAGGTCTGTAGCTATAGCAACCAGCGCTGGCAGCCTATCAGGAGAGATCAAACAGGTCTGTAGCTATAGCAACCAGTGCTGGCAGCCTATCAGCATAGATCAAACAGGTCTGTAGCTATAGTGACCTGAGGAGCTGATGCAGCCCATACAAGAGGGGAGATCTAGGAATAGGTAGGACACTGTTAATGGACACATATTGCAAAGTGACTTGTTTTTGCAAGTTCTTTAACACAAAAAGCAGCAATCCTTGTAGTGAGACAACCCCTTTAAGGACCTTGCAATTTTTTTTTTTTTTTGGTTGACGTGTTGGTTTTTCCTCTTTGGTTTCCCAGAGCCATAACGTGTTTATTTTTCCATATACTGAGAAACAGGAAAAAAAATTCCAAGTGGGGCAGAATGTGAAAAAAAGTACTTGCACCATATTTACGGGATTTTTTTGGGCATTCACTCCCTGAAGTAAATCATGTCTTCTCTGTATTCTGCAGGTTGATAAAATTCCGGCAATACAAAATAAGTCTGGTTTGCGTTATGTTATAGTAAAAATATCCAAACATTTTCTATTTTTGATATTTGGGTGGTGGCACCATTTTCTGTGACCAAAAACTTTTTTTTTGTACCTCTACCTACATACTTGAGTGAGGAGGAATTTTTTTGTTGGCTGAAGTGCTCTTTTTATTGGTACCGGTTCGGATTACATGCAACTTTTTTGATGACTTTTATTCCAATTTTTAGGGGATGTGAAATGACCAAAAAAACCGCAATTTTGCCATTTGGAATTTTTTTCGTCTATGGTGTTCAGCGTATGGGATATATGGATGTTATAGATGTTATATTTAATAGATCAGACTTTTTCGGTATGCGGCGATAACAAATATGTCAGTTATATTTTTAGTTGCAAAAATGGCCAAAGGGGGTTGGTTTGGAATTTAATATATATTATATATTATATATATATATATTATATATATGATATATTAATAATATATATATATATATTTATATATATATAATATATATTATAATATATATTATATATTATATATATAATATATATATATGCAAACTGGAAAACCTTCTAAAGGCTTCCACCGCCGCCATGTTTTTTGTTTCACAACTTCCTGCTTTTGGCAGGAAGTAGTGAAACCACTAATGCACCATGTCTGAAGAAGGGAGCTAGTACTCTCAAAAGCTCACCATCAAATATACTCAGTTAGCCTCTAAAAGGTATATATATATTTATTTATTTATTTTACTTTTTTTAAAACATTAAGTCCTCCTAGAGTGCTTGACCACTAGGGAGGGCTCATTTATGCTGCCTAATGCATTGTATAGACAATGCATCAGGGTGTACCCATGTAGTGTTACATAGTTAGTACGGTTGAAAAAAGACATGTGTCCATCAAGTTAAACCAAGGGTGGGGAAAATGTGGATGTAGGGAGGGAGACAAGGACTTTAAGCCCCGCCTCCCCACTGGGGAATGCCCTGGAACCCACAAGGCAAGAACCAATCTGCTCCAGGGGAGACCCCATCTCTGACCCCAGAGCTCCAGGAGAGACCCCATCTCTGACCCCAGAGCCGCCACCAGCCAGGATCCAGAATATTACATGGTTACATAGTAGAAGAGTGAAGAAATCAGGCGATACCTTTTTCAGGCTAACTGAGTATATTTGATGGTGAGCTTTCAAGAGTACTAGCTCTCTTCTTCAGACATGGTGCACTAATGGTTTCACTACTTCCTGCCTCTGGCAGGAAGTTGTGAAACAAAAAACATGGCGGCGGTGGAAGCCTTTAGAAGGTTTCCAGTTGCCATGTTAAGTGATCGGGATACAGCAATCTTGCCACCGATGTCCCTATCGGAGTGCGGCACCGTTTCTCATTCATATAGACAGCCGCCGGCACTGGGACGTAAGTTTACATCCAGTGTCATTAAGGGGCTAACCCCTGTCATCAGCCATGTCATCCTAACCAGCTCAACTAGGAATAGCAGAACTGAGATTTCATTTAAGAACCACCCACAGCCTGCAAGAAGGATCTAGAAGGTGTAGGACCACACACAGACTGAACAGATAGTAGGCGCCTGAAGCTGTAGAAATACCCACAGCCTGAACCGGAAGTGAGAGCCTGAAGCTGTAGAACCACCCACAGCCTGAACATGAAGTGAGAGCCTGAAGCTGTAGAACCACCCACAGCCTGACAGGAAGTGGGCCCGCCGACTGAATGCTGTAGAACAACCTACACCAGCTGAACAGGAAGTGGGAGCCTGAAGCTGTAGAACTTCCCACAGCCTGAGCAGAAAGTAAGAGCCTGGAGCTGTAGAACTACCCACAGCCTTAACAGGAAGTGGGAGCCTGAAGCTGTAAAACTACTCACAGCCTGAACAGAAAGTAGGAGCCTGGAGCTGTAGAACTGCCTAGAGCCTGAACAGGAAATGGGAGCATGAAGCTGTAGAACTGCCCACAGCCTGAACAGGAAGTTGGAGCCTGAAGCTGTAGAACTACCCACAGCCTGAACAGAAAGTAGGAGCCTGGAGCTGGCTGTGAAGCTCTGTGAAACAGCATGGTGAAAACACCCCTTTAAGTCTAAATATCTTTTATAATAAGTGTGACATTGCCTAATGTATAATTTTTTTTTAAATATTTTATTTATTGTATAATAATTCAGATAGGCTTTTACTTGTATTTTTTTCCCTTACCAAGCTTATGTGTCATCAGTTAGCAACGCTATGAAATGTGCAGTGCAGATGGTGAGTGGTAATGCACTCTCTTTGCAATGACATTTTATGGGCTATATAAAATTTACTGTACCACATCTATTTGAAAAGAGCACAGCCCCGCGTCAGATTGCAGGGACAAGTCTAGCCTGTGCTTTCACAGCAACAAAAATTAAGAAATATTAATATTTATATTCATCACAATTTATAACTAAACCTATTTAGATTTCTAAATTGCAAACAGTGTATACAGATCATTTAGCAAAGAGCTAGGATCTCCTAGACTTGGTTAAACACCATCACCAAGTAGCATGTTCGTCTGGACTATTAGAAGAATTCAGCTGAACGTATGCCCTAGACATGTAACTGCTCTGTGCCTATGCAAATGTGTATATCTGTCCTTGCCTTAAAGGCGTTGTCTCACTACAAAGATTAGCTTTCCAAATATATTGCTTTGTTCATCTTTTTTTTGTTAAGGAGCTACAAATGATTTTATCACCTAAGGGCTCTCAGGTTTCCCAAGTGACAGAAATGTGTACTTCTTCTCCTCTGCTGTTTGTTTTATCTGATAGCAGGGAGTGAGGTAATCACACAGGTCTCTGTCAGCAGTGAGAGCTTGTGTGTTATCTGATCTTTCAGACAAAAGACAGTAATTACTCTGTTTACATTAGCTCAGGAGCTTCTCCAGACCTAAGAGAAGGTAATTTATTTAATCTAGACTAAAACAGAGAAGTCTGAATGCACAGAGCTCATCTGCTAATTACAGACAGCTTGGCCAGGAAGTGATAGAGCAAAGCAGCATCATTTCATTCATGCAGCCTATGAAACTGTGAGATGAGACAACCCCTTTAATGTAAAAATTTACTAAAATCAAATTCACACAGACATAATTGTATAATAATATTGTTTTATTAAAGTAAGATTTAAGACCTGTTTAAAGATGAACCTAGATGTGGGAAGGCCCAAAACAGAAACACTAAGGGCAGGACTAGATAGTAAAATAGTTAAAGGGGTCTTCTCATTTCATTGATCAACTTCACACGTGTAGGAAAAGGTAAACAGATTATTACCAGATGCATTGCTTTTCAGATTTTGCTTCTCTTCAGAGTTAGAGCAGGTCACATTCTGCTTTTCACACAAGCTTTCCTAGTGACTGGCTAACTCTACTTGCTCCTATAGGCTGTAGCAGGGGTTGGAATAGGGTTGCCATTTCTGCTCTGTTAATCATTTTGAAAATGGGAGCTTGTTTACAGTACATAACTTACTGACAAGCTTTAACCTTTTAATGCTCTGCAGCCTTGTGCACTAAAGGTTACAAACCTCCTGCTTTAATTTTAGTGTAACAGGGTCAGCTAGGAATAGCAGAGAAGAAATCTTTCACTGCTGTAGAACCGCCCACAGCCTGAACTGGAAGTGGGAGCCTGAAGCTGTAGAACCACCCACAGCCTGAACAGGAAGTGGGAGCCTAAAGCTATAGAACCGGCCACAGCCTGAACAGGAAGTGGTAGCCTAAAGCTATAGAACCAGCCACAGCCTGAACAGGAAGTGGGAGCCTAAAGCTATAGAACCAGCCACAGCCTGAACAGGAAGTGGGAGCCTGAAGCTATAGAACCAGCCACAGTCTCAACAGGAAGTGGGAGCCTGAAGCTGTAAAACCACCACAGCCTGAACAGAAAGTGGGAGCCTGGAGCTATAGAAATGCCCACAGCCTGAACAGGAAGTGGGAGCCTGGAGCTATAGAAGTGCCCACAGCCTGAACTGGAAGTGGGAGCGTGTAGCAGGCAGAGGCTCTATAAGACAGCATGATGATACAACCCTTTTAATTACATAGAAAAGGCTACCTATCAACACTCTCAAAGCTAGATTATCATGATTACAAATATGTCCCATAGATAATCATTTTGACTGCAATCAGTACATAAAATAATAGCAAGTTTTGAGGTGGTTTAGTTTAGGGGATATTATAACCTCATGAACGCACCTCTATCACTGGCATATGAAAGTCCCAGAGTTACAAACATCGGACTTACATACTTCCTAGATGTCAGGTGAAATTGTTACATTTTCAGAAATGACTAAAAATGCCACCAATGTTTAAGGCACCATTTAGCCCTAAGATGATAACATATTGAGCCAATCCTTATGAGATGAATGTAGGTTTGTACCTATTGCATATTATTACAGAATTGAAGTTCTATATTTTATCGTCTAGAAATATTCTACTTTTGAGATCTGCTTCTGGATTTAAAGGATTAGTGAGAGAGTTAGGTTCGGTATCAGGACTAGCGATATTAATCCTATAAGTAGCGTATCATCACTTGTACAAATTAAATGTAACCACTTTAGACTCTAGAAGTATCTTCTGAAGTGGACAACAAAGATTTAGTAATAAACATAAATACTTGACACTTAATTATTAGTAAAGGTAATAATTGTGCATGTGTTTAATCCTATAAATCTATTTAATTATTATCATCGTTACATAGTTCCATAGTTAGTATGGTTGAAAAAAGATACGTGTCCATCAAGTTCAACCAAGGGTGCGGAAAATGTGGGTGAAGGGAGGGAGACAAGGAGTTCAAGCCCAGCCTCCCCACTGGTTAATGCCCTGAAACCCACAAGGCAAGAACCACTCTGCTCCAGGGGAGACCCCATCTCTGACCCCAGATCCGCCACAAGCCAGGACCCAGAATTTTACATGGTTATGTACATATTAATATTCTTTAGTTTCATGTAATTATCTAAGCTTTTCTTGAAACTCCCAAGTGTTCCTGCTGTGACCAGCTCCTCAGGCGGCTATTCCACAGATTCACAGTTCTCACAGTGAACGCATTTCTCCTCTGAAGATTGAATCCTTTTTTCTCTAGCCGAAGGGAATGTCTCCTTGTCTTTTGAGGGGGCTTTACATGAAATAATTTTTCCCCATACTTTTTGTAGGGACCATTTATATAAATTAATCATGTCCCCCCGAAGCCGTCTTTTCTCAAGACTAAATAAGTTAAATTCTACTAACCTCTCCTCATAACTAAGATGCTCCATTCCCCTTATAAGTTTGGTTGCTCGTCTTTGTACTTCTAGCTCCATTACATCTCTTCTATAAACTGGAGCCCAGAACTGAACAAAGTAGCAAGTAATATGTTTCATATTTTCCTGGGAACTAATTTGTCTACACTAGTAATGGTTAGTACTGTATGTAGTTCTAGATGAGTGTTTCTCAACTCCAGTCCTCAGGACCCACCAACAGGTCATGTTTTCAGGATCTCCCACAGAAGGCACTGACAATTATATCACCTGTGAGGAAATCCTGAAAATCTTACCTGATGGTGGGTCTTGAGGACTGGAGTTGAGAAGCACTGTTCTAGATCAGAGGTTCCCAACCCTAGTCCTCAAGACCCACCAACAGGTCATGTTTTCTGGCTTTCCTTAGCATTGCACAGGTGAAGTCATTATTGTCAGTGCATTCTGCACAGGTGATGTAATTATTGTCAGTGCATTCTGTGGGAGATCCTGAAAACATGACCTGTTGGTGTGCCTTGAGGACTGGAGTTGGGGAACACTGTTCTAGATGATCTCCCTTCTAGGTTGTTTGCAGACGACTGTTGGGTGGTTACATCAGGGCTGTGTGTCATTCCGGTATTATGAAATGGTTCTGCTTTTTTCTCCGGACACAGCGCTATTCTTAACCATGCCTTCATGGCAAAATTCCTTTATCATTTTCTAAACCTGGACAACCCTTTTAATTAAAGTGAATCATCTTTAATTGGACCTCACACACATTTAGAAGCGGTGTCATAAGGAGAAAAAAAAAGAAATCTAATTAAAGAAATAGTGTATACCCTGATATAAATAGAAACTGCACGACATAGTCCTTAAAGGGGTTTTGACACGATGTAATGTTGACGTGGGATCCTCCAACATAGGTATTTAATCACTTTTCTAAATATATGTGATTACAAAAAGTGCAGCATGAGAGAGCTACCGGCTGCCTTACCTACCCTTAGTTACTTAAAAGCTTCTATTAGATACGACCTGACGAGCTGCTGGCCAGGCTTGCTCAGAGCACACTTCTTATCTGATGAGAGGGAGCTGAAGAAGCTTTCAAGGCACCAGGTAGAAATATGTTGTCTTTTGTATACGGAATCCACTAGTTGTAGTGTGATTATCTGAGTAGATCCCTGCTTTATCTGATGACGGAGAACATGAAGAAGCTTTCAAGCTGCTGTGGAGAAAAGGTGTCGTCTTTTGTATACAGAATCCACTAGTTCTAGTTTGATTATTTGAGTGAACATGTCACACGATCCCTTATGCATGGCTCTGTGCTCTGGCTGTGTCTCTCGCTCTCTCAGCTTGGCTTTGTTTACATTTGCTTCTTAGCAGATGAGGCACATCCTGGAAAAAACCCTTTAAGTGGAAAATGGAGATCTCAAGGCACATGTGTCTACGAAGAACCCTGTCCAATATTTCATGTCTGGTACTACAATTTCGGTGACTGAGGTGCTCTCTGTTGCTGCGCACAGTCATGGTTGAAGGTCTAATCATAGTTTATTACTGTTGGCCGGACATATACACACATTAAGAGATTCCAGTCAATTTTGTATGTCAGCAGAATTTATGCCATTTACCTCTGACGGTGTGCAGGACCATTTATGATGGATCACTCCAGCTGCATGTCAGAGAGAAATTACAGCGAAGCAACCACCAACGCGTTTTATGATTTTCTACTTTGGTTAGATACGTGCACATACATACAAGATGATGTGTTTGCCTTATATTACATGATTCAAGATTCCTACTGTATGTTAAAAAACCAATTTTGTTTGCTATCGTAGAGCATCAAGTCATTCGAGGGATCCCGATCGAGGGAGCGATCAGTCCACCTATCTAGTTTCACTTGTTTACAATCCAAACTAAGCGAACAAGCCATAAAGGAATATCCAGTGCAATTGTTTTTAATACAGTTGGTTTGCCCTGAAAATTGCTCTTTCTATTAAGCTGACTTGCACTGTTTTTGAAGCAGAAGAAAAATAAATGAGTTGCATGGCGGAGCGCATAATGTGCACCCGTGTGTTTGTTTAGAGAGAATAAATGATTAGCATTGAATAACAGGTTTGAAGCCACCTACAACTGCTGGATTAATCACCAAATTCTAGAAGAATGATGGTTTCCATAGAACTGTCATATCATATGTTTACCTCGCTGCCTGATTGCCGGGATCTTAAAACCATTTATTATCCTAACACATTAATATCAAATAAGGATTCTGGATTTGCATTAGTCACACACTAAGGAGAGATGTACAGGCTTTAACAGGATTACAGGGGAACAGGAGAAATTCCAGTGGGTCCCTCGGCTTGGTGGACCTGGGGCTGCTTTTCATGGAGGAAGGCAGAAAGCAAGAGACATGTGAAGTCGTGTACAGTAGCTGTAGAGTAGGCCCCAAGATTCAAATCCACTGGTGAGCCCCAAGAATTAACTCCACTGGTGGGCCCCAAGAACTAACTCCACTGGTAGCCCCAAGAATTAACTCCACTGGTGGGCCCCTAGAATCAACTCCACTGGTGGGCCCCAGAATTAACTCCACTGGTGGGCCCCAAGAATTATCTCCACTGGTGGCCCCAAGAATTAACTCCACTGGTGGGCCCCAAGAATTAACTCCACTGGTGGGCCCCAAGAATTAACTCCACTGGTGGACCCCAAGAATTAACTCCACTGGTGGGCCCCAAGAATTAACTCCACTGGTGGGGCCCCAAGAATTAACTCCACTGGTGGGGCCGCAAGAATTAACTCCACTGGTGGGCCCCAAGAATTAACTCCACTGATGGGCCCCAAAAATCAACTCCACTGGTGGGACCACCAAAATTGAAGCAGAGAACAAGAGAAGTGTACAAGCTCATGTGTCAGGGAGTAGACAAAATGGAGGATTGGACCACATAGAGTAGCACAAAGATAAGTTGCATTGGTGGCTGCAAATAGCTTCTTTCTTTTAGATGAAGTGAATGCTTTGTCTTCAGTGTTGGACTTGGGTGCCTGGGGTCCACCAGTGGAGTTGATTCTTGGGGTCCACCAGTGGAGTTGACTCTTGGGGTCCACCAGTGGAGTTGACTCTTGGGGTCCACCAGTGGAGTAGACTCTTGGGGTCCACCAGTGGAGTTTGACTCTTGGGGTCCACCAGTGGAGTTGACTCTTGGGGCCCACCAGTGGAGTTGACTCTTGGTGTCCTCCAGTGGAGTTGACTCTTGGGGTCCACCAGTGGAGTTGTCTCTTGGGGACCACCAGTGGAGTTGACTCTTGGGGCCCACCAGTGGAGTTGACTCTTGGGGCCCACCAGTGGAGTTGACTCTTTGGGCCACCAGTGGAGTTGACTCTTGGGGCCCACCAGTGGAGTTGACTCTTGGGGCCCACCAGTGGAGTTGACTCTTGGGGCCCCCCAGTGGAGTTGACTCTTGGGGCCCACCAGTGGAGTTGACTCTTGGGGCCACCAGTGGAGTTGACTCTTGGGGCCCACCAGTGGAGTTGATTTTTGGGGCCCACCAGTGGAGTTGACTCTTGGGGTCCACCAGTGGAGTTGATTCTTGGGGCCCACCAGTGGAGTTGATTCTTGGGCCCTCCAGTGGAGAAGAATATTGTGTCCAGCCAGTTAAGTTAAATTTTGGGGTCCACCCCACAACTATTGTACATGACTGCACATGACTCCGGAGCTCTGCCTCTTGCTTTCTGCCTCTACTTTTTCATTGCCTCTCTCTCTGAAAAGAAGCCCAGAAGCCCATCAGGGGCTTCCTCTACTCCTCTGTCAAAGCCTGTTGGTCATCATGGACTAGGCTGGAAGGTCATTAGTAGGATGTCAATATTCTCATGCTATATACTTGTGCATAGTCATTAGAGAACCATTAAATGGGAGCCATACTAATGATGTGAACATATCTTAAGCGCTTAATACATCTATTAAATTGTAATGTGTAAAAAGCTTTCCCGCACTAATTGCGGCTATAATGTACATACTAGTGAATAGTGTCAGATATTTACTAGCACTATTGATAGCGGTTCATTTTCAACATGGCGCAGTGCTCGAACAGCAGATGCACCCTTCATGGTTTTGTACGTTATTACGGTAGCTATGATCCGCACTTAGCTTGGTTATTAGACTTCGCCATGTGCTTAGCTTTTCCCATAATCTTAACGCAAAATTGAAAAGTCCTCTTAGAGGAATTTAAGAAAGTCAATCTTCTCATGATAACCATAAGAAAGTTAGTAGTAGCATTAAGCTCAGACGGTTATTATAGCTAATGCATAGACTGGATGTCAGAAAGGTAGGCCGTAGCATTACCTAATTATCCAAAAGTCCAAATCTCATAGACGGAAAATGTTCTGACAGAAAAAAATGGATAATCGTAATAGGGTAGAAAAGTCTTGTGAACTAATAAATAAAACATTGCCCTTTGCTTTTCAAAGATCTGATAATTTAGCATCTAATTGGGATTATTGTTTCTGGTTCTTTACAAAATTTATGAATGCATTATTAATTTCTAAGGTCAGGTCATTGGTTGCTAATAGTACATATTTTTAAATAGGCTTTAAAGAGCTGTTCCCATCTTGCACTTGGATAGCGTATCCTATTGATATGGAAGTAAAGTGTGATAAGGGTCAGTCCCCCCCCTCCCCTCAGGTACCTGTGATTATCTCGAGAAAAGGCTCTTGAAGAATAGTCTAAAAAAAATGGGAATCTATCATTAGAACAATGATTGACTTTTAATGACTATATTTACTATTTTGACATATTCAAACTTAAACTCAGTTCTCTATATATAAACCACTAAAACTTAACTTTTATTATGTATAACACTTAACCTCAATACACACTATTTTAAAAACCTGATTTCTAACCTCTCAATTTGTCCCTTTCTAATTGTGAAGCCAGTTAGCTTGTGAAACATGTTGGGGAGGTCAGGCATGAGATTTAAATTTGTGATTTCCTACTGTGTTACCCGGTGCAGAGGGTCTCACAAGGAAACCTTAGATGTTTCATACCCATCAGATTAGGGATGACTCCCCAAGTAAGATGTTTTGGATTCCTTTTTGGCGTTAGCAGATCACTGTATATATATATATAGGGTTTCCCTGCTAATAGGTGGTGTTCCACCTGACTTGATAATAGAAAGGGAGTTATTCCTTCACGATTAGAAAGGGACAAATTGAGAGGTTAGAAATCAGGGTTTTAAATAGTGTGTATCGAGGTTAAGTGTTATAGATAATAAAAGTTACGTTTTAGTGCTTTATAGATTGAGAACTGATACAGTTTAAGTTTGCCTATGGCAAAATAGTAAATACAGGCCCTTGAAGGTCTCAGCTCAGAATGTAGAGTCGGTTGCACTTGCATCACTCACCCGTACTCGCAACTCCCATAGAACAGAATGAAGAGTTGTGTGCAAGTGCAAACAGCTCTCCATTCTGAGTCAAGACGTGTAGAACCTTTTCCAAAGCTAGAGGATGGTCAATTAGGTGGGACCCATTCCGGTCACATTGTGATGGCAAATCGTACTGATGTTTCAGTTTTTTCTTTCTACAAAGCTGGAGATTTGAATGTCTAAGGAATGTAATGAGAGAATTAGTATTGTGGTCTGTGCATAGATGGGGACAATTGCCCAGCGGAGACATGTGTGAAGATGGTAATGATCATTTGCTCCTTGATGAATTTTTTTGAACGTCTCAAATGTGGAGAAGAGTCATGTGCAAGTTTGCAGTTAGTAAAAGGAGATGACGTTAATCCAATCATAATGTTGCCCCATTGGTGGTTTTCCAATGTTATTTGAAGGCATTTAGTTTCTACAGGTGCGTTCCAGTGGTCAGCAAACACCTCCAGGATTTTCACCCCACGTAGACTTTAATGGGATTTAGGTTTGGGACATCTCAAATCCAAATATTATGACAAATTTTGGCAAACTGCTTTCAAACCTAATAGAGATCTACCAAGTTGGACCCATACTATATTATATTAGTGTATATTTTAGGTGAAATCTATTAATTTGAGTGGAGAATATTCTTTTTTTTTTTTTTTTTTTTAAATAAAATACTAGCAATAAAAATTTTGGAAGAAAAAATTTTTCTTTAGAGAGGCGCTATAGACCGCCAATGATTGCATGCACCTCACTAATACATGTAAGAGCAGTACAGGACATGTAGTACCGCACTGTACTGTAGAGAGGAGCTATAGACCCCCAATCACTGCATGCACCTCACTAATACATGTAAGAGCAGTACAGCAAATGTAGTACCGCACTGTACTGTAGAGAGCTATAGACCGCCAATCACTGCATGCACCTCACCAATACATGTAAGAGCAGTACAGGACATGTAGTACAACAATGTACTGTAGAGAGGTGCTATAGACCACCAATCACTGCATGTACCGCACTAATACATGTAAGAACAGTACAGGACATGTAGTACCGCACTGTACTGTAGAGAGGAGCTATAGACCCCCAATCACTGCATGCACCTCACTAATACAGGGAAGAGCAGGACATGCCATGGAGTACCGCACTGTACTGTAGAGAGGAGCTATAGAATGCCAATCACTGCATGCACCTCACTAATACATGTAAGAGCAGTACAGATGTTGTTTTACCTCACTGTACTGTAGAGAGGCGCTATAGACCCCCAATCACTGCATGCACCTCACTAATACATGCAAGAGCAGTACAGGACATGTAGTACAGCACTGTACTGTAGAGAGGAGCTATAGACCGCCAATCACTGCATGCACCTCACTAAAACATGTAAGAGCAGTGCAGGACAAGTAGTACTGCACTGTACTGGAGAAAGGCACTATAGACCACCAATCACTGCATGCACCTCACTAATACATGCAAGAGCAGTACAGGACATGTAGTACAGCACTGTACTGTAGGGAGGAGCCATTGACCACCAATCACTGCATGTACCTCACTAATACATGTAAGAGCAGTACAGGACATGTAGTACCGCACTGTACTGTAGAGAGGCGCTATAGACCACCAATCACTGCATGCACCTCACTAATACATTTAAGACCACACTGCACTGTAGGGAGGCTGCATCACTGCATGCACTGCACTAATACAGATGATTTATAAATGTATTCATAATAATAGTCTGGAACATTGTCGGGACATTGTTGAAACTACACTAAACATACAATGTCACAGGAAAGACCATTGTATGTTGAACATACTGTACCCTGGAGCCATTTTTTCTTGAGGGACCCCTGTATAGCACAATTTATTTTTTTTATTTCTAATTAACCTGTGCTCCTTGTATGCCCTCCTTTCACCTGTTGTTTGATGCATTTCCACTCATCCTCTTTGCATTGCTCATTCCACCTCTGATATTCACATGTTTTTAGAAAAAAACTTCACTTCTGCTCCATTTATTTTATTTTGATCAGGCACATAATGGATGGTCTGTAAAGTGGCTTCTGATTTATGAATCCAATCCCTGCTGACTATGCAGGCACGTCACCTGGCCGTGTTAGATCCAGCCGCCTTTTAGCAATATATTAACATTATTATGTGGTTTCAATTAGAACGTTTTTCTCTGTGTGGCCATAAATAATGCAATCTGACTCTTCACCTGCAGAAAAAGTGCAACGTACAGGCCACGGTCACAGCCGATCTGTGATCTGCGGCTTTGTCTGCTAGAGCTGGGAGTTACGTTTTTATTATACTCTTATTGCCAACTTTAGGGCTATTATTCAGTATGTCTCCAGCTATTATGATGGTGCCTCCTGCTTCTTAATGACCACCCTGAAGTTAGATGACTGCTTGGTTTTTCTATTTTTTTTTCTATTTTTATTTTTTTTTTAACATAGATTAATCTGGTTTTGAAAACACACTCATAGTTTTGTATGAAATTAAAGGGGTTGTCTCACTACAGGGATTGCAGCTTTTTATGTTAAAGATCTTGCAAAAACAAGTCACTTTGTAATATATGTCCATTAACAGTGTCCTACCTATTCCTAGATATCCCCTCCTGTATGGGCTGCATCAGCTCCTCAGGTCACTATAGCTACAGACCTGTTCAATCTCTCCTGATAGGCTGCCAGCACTTGTTGCTATAGCTACAGACCTGATCAATCTCTCCTGATAGGCTGCCAGCACTGGTGACTATAGCTACAGACCTGTTGTATCTCTCCTGATAGACTGCCAGCACTGGTTGCTATAGCTGCAGACCTGTTCAATCTCTGCTCATAGGCTGCCAGCACTGGTTGCTATAGCTACAGACCTGTTTGATCTCTCCTGATAGACTGCCAGCACTGGTTGCTATAGCTACAGACCTTTTTGTTCTCTCCTGATAGTCTGCCAGCACTAGTTGCTATAGCTACAGACCTGTCTCTCCTGATAGGCTGTCAGTGCTGGTTGCTGTAGCTACAGACCTGTTTGATCTCTCCTGATAGGCTGCCAGCACTGGTTGCTATAGCTACAGACCTTTTTGGTCTCTCCTGATAGGCTGCCAGCACAAGTTGCTATAGCTACAGACCTGTTGTATCTCTCCCGATAAGCTGTCAGTGCTGGTTGCTATAGCTACAGACCTGTCTCCCCTGATAGGCTGTCAGTGCTGGTTGCTATAGCTACAGACCTGTTTGATCTCTTCTGATAGGCTGCCAGCACTGGTTTCTATAGCGACAGACCTGACTTCTACTGCAGCCTAGTAGAAGCCAGTAAACACGCCCCCTGAATTCAAAGTGAAACCAAAAAAACAGGACTGAGATGAGATGAATCAATCCAGTGAGACAACCCCTTTAAGTTTTCTTTTTAAGATCCCACTGAAAAGATGAATTCTTGGTAAGCAGATGGATACTTTGGCTTTATGAAGCTCTGAAAATACTGATGGCTGCAAATGGAGGTGTAGAGGTAGCAATTGTTACCAGACACTGGCTCTTGAATGAGGTCCAAAGGCCATTGTGCCACATAGGATGACACCACAGTGACCGTGTATGTGTACATAATATTTCTTATATATGTGTGTATGTATTGCAGGATACAGTGGAGTGAGTTTGGATTAGACCGCTTCATTCCCCTCTGCTTTTTACTGCCCACATCACACTATACATTTCTGTACAGTGCCTAGATGTGGGCACTGACTGTGTGTGAAGGAGTAGCCACTCTGAATGGGTGGCACAACCTCGCTCTCCCTCAACCTCCACCTCCTGAGCTTGGGAGTGTAGACCACAGTGTCTTCTACAGTATAAACAATTAGGTGGTCAGAGATGGGGTCTCCACTGGAGCAGATTGGTTCTTGTCTTGTGGGTTTCAGGGCATTAACCAGAGGGGAGGCTGTGCTTAATATCCTGGTCTCCCTCCCTACATCCACATTTTCCCCACCCTTGGTTGAACTTGATGGACACGGGTCTTTTTTTCAACTGTACTAACTATGTAACTATGTGTCGAATCCCACCCTATCATCCAGATATATAAATGCCTTAGTATGGCTTGTTGTTCTCCAGTGAGAAGTATAAACCGACATGTACATGTGTGTATGTATTGTAGGGCACAGTGGAGTGAGTTTGGATTAGACAGCTTCATTCCCCTCTGCTTTTTACTGCCCACATCACACTATACATTTCTGTACAGTGCCTACTCTGTTTCCCCAAAAATAAGACAGTGTCTTATATTAATTTTTGCTCCTAAGGACGAGCTAAGACTGCTTTTTAAGGGATGTTTTTTTTTTTTATATGAACAAAAATTCACATTTATTGTTGAACAAAAACACCCAACTGTATTAATATATGTAGTGATTTCATACAAACATCAGCATAAGCAGCCAAACTCTGAATTTCATAACTAAAAATGCACTAGGTCTTATTTTTGGGGAAACAGGGTAGATGTGACTGTAAAGCAGTAGCCATTCTGAATGAGTGGCACAACTTTGCTCTCCCTCAACCTCCACCCCATGAACTGGGGAGTGTGGGCCACAGTAAAAACAATTAGATATCGGATCCCCCTCTATTCGTCCAGATATATAAATGCCTTGGTATGGTTTGTTTTTTCTCCTTGAGGGTTCGAGCTTTATGTTTTATAAGTAAAAAAGATGTTATGGTGAGCTTTTTTTTAGAAGAAAGGGCTCCCTAAGGAGAGACCTTTCTAGCCACTATTGCCTCCCACTCAGCCAAGCCAGCATCGCTCTGCTCTATACTGACGAGGGGCAAACACCCCGAAACAGCTGTCTGCAGATGGGTGATGTTGGCTTGGCTAAATATCAGATTTGCTTTCCAAAGACCCGTGGGTCAAAAGCAAAATTGAGGCTTTGTTTTCATCCAATGAGGGCGCTTTAGCTTCTCAGCTCCTTTCCATAATGCCTTGTAATATGCAGATGCTTCATGGAGTGCAAAAGGCAATTTTGAATTCCAACACCCCATATAGGCGCTCCCCTAAGGAGAGATCTTCCCCTTTTTGAGCCACTCATTGCCTCCCACTCAGCCAAGCCGCATCGCTCTGCTCTGTACTGACGAGGGGCAAACACCTCAAAATGACTGTTACAGATGGGTGATGCTGGCTGGCTAATATCCCTTTTGCTTTCCAAAGACCCAGTGGGTCAAAAGCAAGTTGAGGATTTGTTACATCCAATAGAGGGCGCTTGAGCTTCTCAGCTCCTTTCCCATAATGCCTTGCTATCCATGTTGGGCACACTACTTGACTACATAATAGTGAAGTCAATATAGTCCATGCAGACAAAAATGTACCTCATCATGGATATTTTACCGTAAAGATTTTTCTAGAGATCATATTTCAAATGCAAATCGATTAATGACTCCGCTGTCTGTATTACAGGAGATTTACACAATAGTAATTAATCCCAAGAAATCCGGTCTCTGAAATGGGGGAGTAAACAGATATTAGCAGGGATTAGTGGTGCGCTGCTGTAAGTACTATTGAGTTGCTGCAGTGAGTCGGAGCTTTATCATCTCGCCCCTCTGCAGCGGATGAGTCTGTTCTTGTCTTATGCATTCAGATATATAGATACACCTGCGAGGACATGTAGCTCCGAGCTGGCCATAGACCTCAGGACACCAAGCTGGCTGTGTACGTTGCATGAAGTTTACAATCTGTTGCTATTACACTAAAGTTTTTCAGCCTATCTAAGACACTTTTAATGAGTGACATTTAAAGGGGTCGTCTCACTACACTGATTCATCTCACCTCAGTCCTGTTTTCTTGGTTTCATTTTGAATTCCGGGGCGTGTTTACTGGCTTCTACTAGGCTGCAGTAGAAGCCAGGTCTGTAGCTATAGCAACCAGTGCTTCAGCTATCAGGGGGAGATTGATCAGGTCTGTAGCTATAGCAACCTGTGCTTCAGCCTATCAGGAGAGATTGAACAGGGCTGTAGTATTTGCAAAACCCGGCTGGCAGTCTTTCATGTGAGATTGAATAGGTCTGTAGCTATAGGACCCGTGCTGGGGAATTTTAAAATTTTTTTTTTTTTAAAAAAAATTTTTTTAAAAAAAATTTTTTAAAAAAAAACCCCCTTTTTTTTTTTTCCCCTTTTAAAATAAATTTTTTTAAAAATTTTTTAAAGGGGGAAAAAAATTTTAAAAAAATTAGGGGGGTTTTAAAAGAAAAAAAAAGGGGGGGTTTTTTTAAAATTCCCCCCAAAAATTTTTTTTTGGTTTTTTTAAAAACCCCCCCCAAAAATTTTTCCGGGGTTTTAAAACCCGGGGGGGGGGAAAAAATTTTTTTTCCCCCCAAAAATTTTAAAAAAAAAAATTTTTTTAAAAAAATTTTGGGGGGGGTTTTTCCCCGGGCCCCTTTTTTTTTTTTTTTCCCCCTTTTTTGGGGGGGGGTTTTGGCCCCAAAATTCCTTAAAGGGGGCCCCCCGGGGGGGAAAAGTGCGGGCCTTTTTTCCCTTTGGGGGGGCCCCGGGGGGGAACCTTTTGGGGTTTTTTTGGGGGGTTTTAAAGGGGGGAATTTTTTTTTTGGGGGGGAAAAAGGGGGGGAAATGGGGAAAATTACCGGTTTTTAAAAAAAAGTGTTTTTTTTAAAAAAAAATTTTTAAAAAAAAAAAACCCTTTTTTTTAAAAAAATTTTTTTAAAGGGGAAAAAAAAAATTTTTTTTTTTTAAAAAAAAAAAATTTTTTAAAACCCCCTTATTTTTTTCTTTTTCCAAATTTTAAACATTTTTTTTTAAAAGGGGGAAAATGAAAATTTTTTTAAAAATTTTTTTCCCCCTTTTTTTTTAAAAAAAAAAAAAAAAAATTTTTTTTTTTTTAAAAATTTGGGGTTTTTAAAAAAAAATTGGTTTTTTCCCCCCTTAAAAAAAAAAAAAACCTAAAAATTTTTTTAAAAATTTTTTAAGGGGGGGGGAAAAAAATTTGTTTTAAAAAAATTTTTTCCCTTTTTTTTTAAAAATTTTTTTTTTAAACCAATTTTTTTTTTTTTTTTTTTCCCCCCTTTTTTTCCCCAACAAAATTTTTTTTTTTAAAAAATTTTTTAAAAATTTTAAATTTAAATTTTTTTTTAAATTTAAAAAACCCCTTTTTTTCCCCAAAAAAAAATTTTTTCCCGTTTTTTTTTTTTTTTTTAAAAAAAAATTTTTTTTTAAAAATTTTTTTAAAAATTTAAAAAAAAAATTTTTTTTTTTCCCCCAATTTTTTTTCCCCAAAAATTTTTAACCCATTTTTTTTTTTTTTAAAAAAATTATTTTAAAAAAAAAAACCCCAATTTTTCATTTTTTTTTTTTTTTAAATTTTATCCCCCCTTTTTTTTAAATTTTTTTTTTTTCCTTTTTTTCTTTTTTTTTTTCCCCCCTTTTTTCCCTTTCCTTTTTTTTTTTTTCCCCTTTTCTTTTTTTTCCCCTTTTTTTTTTTTTTCCCCCCCCTTTTCCAAACCCATTTTTCCCCCCTTTTTTTTTTTAATTTTTTTTTTAAAAATTTATATTAGTTTTTTTTTTAAAATTTTTAAACCCCCCCAAAAATTTAATTTTAAAACTTATTTTTTTATTTTTTTTTTTCCCCCCCCCTTTTTTTATAAAAATTTTTTTTTCCCCCCCTTTTTTTAAATTATCTTTTCCTTTTTCTTTTTTTTTTTTTAAAAAAAAAAATTTTTTTTTTTTTTTCCCCAATTTTTTTTTTATTTTTTAAACCCTAAACCCAATTTTTTTCTTTTCCAATTTTTTTTTTTAACCTTATCTTTTTTTTTTTTAAAAAAAAATTTTTTAAACCAAATTTTTAAAAAAAAAACCCCTTTTCCCAAATTTATTTTTTTTTTTTTTTTAAAAAAAAATTTTTTTTTTTTTAAATTTTTTTTTTTTAAAAAAAAACCCCATTTTTAAAAAATTTTTTTTTAAAAATTTTAATTTTTTTATTTTATTTTTTTTATATTTTTTTTTCCCCTTTTTTTCCCTTTTTTTTTTTTTCCAATTTTTTTAAAATTTTTTTTTTAAAATTATTTTTTTTTTTTTCTTAAAAATATTACCCCTTTTTTATTATTATTATTTTTTTTTTTTTTTTTTCCCCTATTTTTAAAAAAAAAAAACCCCTTTTTTTTTTTTTTTTTTTTTTTTTTTTTTTTTAAAAAAATTTTTTTTTCCCCCCCCCCCCCTTTTAAATTTTTTTATTAAGGTTTAAAGGGGGGGGGTTTTTTTTTTTTTTTTTTTTGGGTTTTTTTTTTTTTTTCAAAAAAAAAAAATTTTTTTTTAAAATTTTTTTAAAAATTTTTTTTTAAAAATTTTTTTCCCCCCCCCTTTTTTTTTTTTAAAAAAAACCCCCCCCCCCCCCCCAAAAAAAATTTTTAATTTTTTAAAAAAAAACCAATAAAAAAAAAAAAATCCCCTTTAAAAATAAAAAAAAAAAAAAAATGTTTTTTTAACCCTTAAAAAAAAATTTTTTTAAAAAAAAAAAAAAACCCCCCTTTTTAAAAAAAAAAAGGGGGGGGGGTTTTTTTCCCCGGGGACCCCCCCCGGGGGGCAAGGGGGGGGTTTTTTTCCCCCCCCTTTTTGGGGGGGGTTTTTTTTTTTTTTTAAAAAACCCAAAAAATTTTCCTTTTGGGAAAAAAAAAGGGGGTTTTTTTTTTTTTTTTTAAAAAAAGGGGTTTTTTCGGGTTTTTTTTCCTTTCGGGAATTTTTGGGAAAAAAAAACCATTTTTTTAAATTTTTAAAAACCCCCTCCCCCCCGGGGCCCCGGGTTTTAATTTTTTTTTTGGGAAAGGGGGGGGAAAAAAAAAAAACCCCCCCCCCCCCCAAAAAACCCCAAAAAGGGGAAAAAAAAGGGGGCCCCCAAAAAATTGGGGGGGGCCCCCTTTTTTTTCCCTTCCCCCCTTTTTTTTTTCCCCCCCCAAAAAAAAAAAAATTTTAAAAAAAAATTTTTTTTCCCCTTCCCCCGGGGGGGTTTAAAAGGGGGGCCCCCCCCCTTTCCCAAGGGGGTTTTTAAAAAACCCCCCTTTAAAAAAAACCCCTTTGGGTTTCCCCCAAAATTTTTTTTTTTAAAAAGGGGAAAACCCCTTTTGGGGGGGCCCCCCTTTAAAAAAAGGGGAAAATTTTTGGAAAAAATTTTTTTTGGGGAAACCCCCCAAAGGTTTTTTTAAAAAAAATTTTAAAAATTTTTTGGGGGAAAAATTTAAAAACCCCCCCAAAAAATTTTTCCCCCGGGAAAAAATTTTTTTAAATTTTTTTTTTTTTTTTTAAAAAAATTTAAAAAAAAAAAAAAACCTTTTTTTTTTTAAAAAACCCCCCAAATTTTTTGGGGGAAAAAATTAAAAAATTTGGGAACCAAAAAAAAAAAAATTTAAAAAAAAGGGGCCCCCAAAAAAAGGGAAAAAATTTTAAAAAAACCCCAAAACCCAAAAATTTTTTTTTTTAAAAAAAAAAACCCCCCCCAAATATTTGGGGGGGGGGGGGTTTTAAAAATTTTTTGGGGGGCCCAAATTTAAACTTTTAAAAAACCAAACCGGGGGGTTTTTTTTTTTTGTTTTTGGGGGGGCCCCCCCTTTTTTTTAAAAATTTCCACACCATCTTAAAAGCCTAGGGGCCCCGGGGCTCATCAGGGGGTGCCAAAAATACATGACACCCACTGGGCCTTTGCCTCAAGTCACCCCCGAAACACACCCATATTATCACGCCACTTATGTATGGACACTGGCAGCCTGCTGCCTACAAGACCAATTGGCAGGGCAGGGAGCCTTTGTCTCCCTTCTCCACCATGGTTTTTAACTGCGCGTCCTAAAAACACACAAACAGTTGAATAAGTGTCAGAGTAATAAGTTATTATACTTACTACTCCGAGAAGGGTCACATCTTTGGGTGTCACCAGCTGGCTACCGGGGAGAGCAATGATGAAGGTCACAGGTTTGAGATTCAAAATCACTCCCCCTTGTTAAAACAAAGCCCCCCAGGTCTTTATTTTAAGAAAAATTGTTTACATGATAAAAAAGGGGTTAAATGACAAGCCCACCTAACAATGAAATACAATATGGGCCTGAATAATCATTTGGAAACACCAATTAATATTTTATCTTTACTGGACAGTGTCCAAGATTAATTTAAACTTCAAACAAAATACATAAATCCTTTATATGTGTAAAATTTAAAGAGAAACATCTCATTACTTTGTAGGTGCCCAAACCGGTATAAAGGGGACATTCTAGCTCAACTTCCCAATTATAATTGGACATCATAATTGGCACCGCATTATCTTCAAAACATTACATGAGAACAGGAACTTTCCATAATGTGTCTTCGGACCTGGCACACCCAAAGCGAATTTATTGGCTAAGTTTCAGTATAAAAAACATCTCTGGGATATCAGAAGAAAGAGACAAAGAAACGAAAACAAAATTGTAGTCAGTTCAGGCCTAGACAGCAGGGCTATATTTACTCTTACATAAGCAAAACCAACCAAGGGATCCAGGGTATATTTCCTTGTATTCCTGAGACATAAAAAGACCACCTGGGGCCCCTATACTTGTGGGGCCCCCGGGCAACTGCCTAGTGTGCCCAATGGAAAAAATGGCCCTGGGAGTGTTCCCATGAAGCAACTTCCATGCTCCAAGTCATCTCATGGCTAGCTATGAGTTGACCTTTTAAGAAAATGAAAATGATGGGGCTTGTGGCCCTCCTCCTTATTAATCATTTCTATGGGAGTTCTCTCAGTTATATTGAAATGAATGAGGAGGGGGGAGAGCCATATACTTTCCTCTTCATTTTATAACATGGTCACCTTGTAGCTAGGTTGGAGCCAACCTATAACCAGTAAGTGGCTTCATGGGTACACCCCTTAAAGAGAATATCTAGAGGTAAGCAATTGGCTCAAGCGGCAGCTCCAAGTAGGCACCTTTCTACCGTAGGCAATCATTTCCAGCCACCAAAGGATCTTTTTCTAGTCTATTTGGCCAATAGTATCTTAATTACTGATGTATATAAAACAAAGAAACCAATAAGTAACTGCATGTTGTGGAATTATCCAGTTTTTAAGCTTGGTTTGCCAGAGATTTTGAGCATTTCGTTGCTTCAATACTGTATAAGAATGCATTTGCTGTGATTCACGTAAAATTGGTGTTGTGCAAGGCGAAATAAGTTGAAGAGTTTCTAAATTGTGGTAGCTTTCTTAATGAGGGGACCTCACACTGGGACGGCTGATATAAACAAAGTTCTTCCTTTGATCAGATGAGAAACATAATTTGTGACTCATCTTCAAAGTGCGGATGGAAAGTCGCTGCAGAGAGAGAATGCGGCTTTCTTAATTACCTGGGAGGGAAGTTGAGTTACGTTTTTATCACAGAACACTGTTTACTGATATAATTATCACTATAACCCGGCTACATGTTATGCAGTGTAGTATTCTGAATTGTATTCAGTACGTGTTAGGCTGTGTTCACACAATGTACTGTGGGCCGTACAGTAGGCGCCGTAGTACATCGTGTCTTTCGGGTGCTTACGCCAATATGCGCGTACTCCCGCGGGGAGGGCGCGCAGCCCACCGGCCCCATTGACATTCATTACTCGCGGCGCATATTCGACTCAAGTAATTGACATGTCACTTATCTCCCCAAACGTACAATACGTATTGTACATGGGGCAAGAGGAGGCGTAATCCATAGTTCTCGTAGAGTAATTACCGTAATTCCGGCGCGCATTTCGCCCTGATTAGAGCGCAAATACGCGGCGAAATGCGCGCTGAAATTACCCCGTGTAAACATACAGTTTTAATTTGGGAATATCAACTATAACCCAAAATACTGCCACCACTTTTAAATGTGGGCCAATAGAGGGGAACTCGACACTGACACCTCTGAGACCTGCACCTATCTCGAAAATGGCCCCTGAATATGTCATCTTGGATTGGAGAACTGGTCGTGATTGCACAGGACTCTCCATTCTGTTCTGAGTACATCCAAACACACTGCTCCCCTGTACTGGGATCTCCCATAGAACAGTGTAGAGCAAGCATCCTCAAACTGGGAAACATCAACTACCAACAGTTGGAGGGCCGCAGTTTCCGGATGCCTGGTGTAGAGACTTGTGTGCAAGCACGACTGGTTCTCCACCCTATTCGCGAGATAGGTGCTGGTCTCAAAGATGCGCAGTCTTACTTTGATGGCATGTTGATAGGATATCCAAATTATATATACTGCTGGGTGAATGAAGGCGCCCATGACACACTCCTATGCATGCGGTCATAGATAGAAGTCCGGTTTACATATTTATTTAAAGAAATGTTGATAGGATATTTCTATAGTAGAGAAGTGAAGTGTAAACTTAGACACGACGGTCTTGAAATGTGCCACATGTATAATAGTGTTGCTGAATCTGGTGCAGGTTTAGGCTGTGCAGTTTAGTTTACACCTTCTATAAGCTGGCTAACTTTATGCTACTAATTGTGCCAAAATGTTCACACATTGACTTGGTGCACAGCGATGCATGCAAAACTACGCCTGTAAAGGGGGGTAACTGTATATATTATATCATACTGTATTGTATGGGGAAATGTCTAGAGTGTTATAAGATGTCCCTTACAGTATAGAAGGGGTTAACAGTCTAGAGAGAGGGACAGTTGGGACTGTTAGGGCGAGCAGCCAATTAGGAGAGCTGAAGGGGGCGGAGCTGGAGGTCAGACAGACTGTTATAAGAGGGAGACGGTCAGCCCCTTAGTAGTTAGGAGTATAAGTATGTTTGGTGTATATAGTTCCAGTTGAAAGCAGCACATTAAGGGGATCCCTGTGTATCCAGGCGCCAATAGACAGGGCAGGCCGAGGCAGAAGAGAGCAGCCTCACTCACTGCTATGCCTGAGATTGAGCAGCCACAGAGACAGAAAAAGAGAAAGTATAGACCCTGAAGAGCGTCAGACAACCCAGAATTACAGGTGGGCCATTTGGGGGACTGCCGGAAGAGTCAAGGGACCCATTGAGTGGACAGTGTGTCCTGTGTCGCCAGCTGGGCTGGGACAGGGGTCAGCGCCAGTGCTAGCACCTTGCACAGCTGGACTGAGTCGGAACCAGAAAGGGGTTGAGAGAGTCGCCAAGTGTCCAGAGAAAGAGGGTCTAAAATATGTTTAAGTGACACATGCCTTGCTTCATAACTATATAAGGTCCAAAAAAAATCTACCGTGAGTGAACCCTGAAGTTCCCCGGAATACTTCTGTCATCTGCTGTTATTGATGCCGGTGCACCACCCCATCACTACATGTCTAGTTCTTCACCTATTTTCCACAATAAGTACCATCCAATAACCTGTACATATTCTTAGACGCCCTTTTCACATGAAGCCATACACTTTTGATGTGGCTACACCCCTTTTCTGGGGAGGCACAGAAGTTTCTAGAAATTGTCTCAAACAGATAATAAATGGGGTGTGAAGCATGTACGCCAGTGTTTGTTTCTCTAATTGCCCTATTGAAAGTGCCCCAATTGGATTGAGTTTGCAGTTGGCCTCGGTATTTATTTACCTATTTTATCCTATTTTTTCTTTTCTTATGGGTTTTTCAAGCCAGCGGAGCTTTCCCGGTCTATCCCTTCCATCATACACTATGAGCCTGTGGATAATTTTCTGCCTTATTGTTTACAGTTAAAGGACACGATGATAATAAGGCATAAAGTCAGCCCAAGAGGCCAGTTAGATTACCATAAAAACCTCTTAACAGAAAGCAACATTTGGATGTATAAATGGTAGAGTCAGCCCAACACATTTGTAGGAAAACCGTGACTTTCAGAAAGCTAATAACAGAGTTCACAGGCCGGGGAGTATTATGGTGCCCTTCAATGACACCGTAGCGCTGATCAAGCCTCTGAGGGATTACTGCTCTGCCGACGTGTAACCCTTTTAATTCTGGAGGTGCTTTGTGTTGGTTGGTTGCAAACACAAAGTTTACACAGCAGTTATGGTTCAGCCGTGACCCAAGACATTTTTACGAACATTGTAAAAGAATTCCACTATCGTAAACCATCGGAGCGCCAATCTGTAGATGTAAATGTTGCTTCTGGCACTATTTACATAGGCTTCCTTCCTAGCACGTTGCTCCAGTAAAAGTCCCTGCTAAGCCACAATGATGCCTCGTGTAGACTCATACAGTTGTAAATGTCTGTCAAGTGCTTGGCCGTCCATCAAGTCCTACACGAGTTGCTCTAAGTAAAGAGGTTAAGTTGATTCTTGGAGCCCATCCTACAGCTATTGTACATGGCTCTTAACTCCGTTCTAGAGCAGTGATTGACTTATCAGCTCTGCTATCCCTAGCTGATCCTCTTAAAGGGGTTGTCTCACTACATTGATTCATCTCACCTCAGTCCTGTTTTCTTGCTTTCATTTTGAATTCAGGGGCGTGTTTACTGGCTTCTACTAGGCTGCAGTAGAAGCCATCCTATAGCTATAGCAACCAGTGCGGCAGCCTAAGGAGAGATCAAAAGGTCTGTAGCTATAGCAACCAGTGCTGCAGCCCTGGGAGATCAAACAGGGCTGTAAACTATAGCAACCACGCTGGCAGCTATCAGGAGAATCAACAGGTTGAGCTCTAGCAACCAGTGCTGGCAGCCTGTCAGGGGAGATTCGAACAGGTCTTAGCTATAGAACCATGCTGGCAGTCAAGAGACAACAGGTTAGTATGCATCCAGCCTGGCAGCATCAGGAGAGATCAAACAGGTCTGAGCTATAGCACCACGCTGGCAGCCTATCAGGAGAGATCAAACAGGTCTGAGCCTTGCAAACCATGCTGGGGCCCTTTAGGAGAGATCAATAGGGCTGTAGGCTATAGTAACCAGCGCTGGCAGCCTATCAGGAGAGATCAAACAGGTCTGTAGCTAAAGCAACCAGTGCTGGCAGCCTATCCGGATAGATTGAACAGGTCTGTAGCTATAGCAACCAGTGCTGGCAGCCTATCAGGAGAGATCACACAGGTCTGTAGCTATAGTGACCTGAGGAGCTGATGCAACCCATACAAGAGGGGATATCTCAGAATAGGTAGGACACTGTTAATGGACACATATAGCAAAGTCACTTGCTTTTGCAATATCTTTAACATAAAAAGCAGCAATCCTCGTAGTGAGACAACCCCTTTAAGGGTCCATCTACACAGCAAGGATTTGTAGTCGGTAGTTGGATTTTGAAAGTTTGCAAGATCTTTAACATGAAAAGCAAACTTATAGTGAGGCAACCCCTTTAAAGGGACATTAAAAGTTTGTAAACCGCAGGGCATATTGGCTTCAGAGTTCTAAAAGACTAAAGCTGGTTAGTAATGTAAACTAGTTCCATCCTACAGCTGTTGTACATGATGGCTCTTAACTCTGTTCTAGAGCTGTGATTGACATATCAGCTCTGCTATCCTTAGCTGATCCTCTGAAAGTGACATTTGTACTGGAAGTTTGTAAACAGCAGGGCATGCTGCCTTCAGAGTTCTAAAAGACTAAAGCTTGTCAGTCAGTAATGTAAAGTAGCTCCATCTTTTAGTTAATCACAAGGCATTATGGGAAAGGAGCTGAGAAGCTCAAGCGCCCTGTATCGGATGTAACAAATCCTCAATTTGCTTCTGATTCACTGAATCTTTCACTGGATATTAGATAAGCCAGTATCCCTCATCTACAGACAGCTGTTTCAGGGCTTTTCCCTAGAGCAGAGTGATACTGGCTGGCTGGGCGGCAATGAGTGAGATATTCCCCTTTATGAGCCACTCATTGCCTCCAACCCAGCCAGTATCACTCTGTTCTACAGTGATGAGGGGAAAAACCTCTGAAACAGCTGTCTGTAGATGACAGCTGTTTACAAACCTCCAGTACGAATGTACCTTTAATAGAGGGCGCTTGAGCGTCTCACCTCCTTTCCCATAATGTGCTGTGATATGCAGATGCTTAGTAGAGGGCAAAAAGGCAATCTCAAAACTCTACACACCTATATGGTGCCCTCCCCAAAGAGAGAGATTCCCCTTTCTAATCTTCTAGTTAATGAATAGAGTAGTGTGTGATATCAGCATCCTGGCCATTGCTGTAGCCGGTAAGAGCTGAGAGAGGCAGCCGGTAACTTAGGGAAGCCTGTGTGCAAAAGCAGGAGATGAGAGCTGTTCTAACTCTGAAAATAAGCAAAATCACAACAGCAATGTAACCTTTGACTCCATGTTTAAAGCTAGTCAATGTCTGAGAATACCCCTTTAAGAGTCAAGAAACAACTTTTTTGTATTTCTACATTACGAGCAAGCATTCTGCTGCTTTAAGAGATGGAAACATGACAAAATCTGATTTTGATCAATGTTGGTAATGTAAAGCTCATAAAGACATTAGCAGGTCATCTTCCCACATGGCCTAATAGAAGGCGAGCAACAGCCACGTGCATTAAGCATCTCCGTTGCCTTTATGGTGATTTGAATGAGTCGGTAAGAAGTGGGTGCAACACGCAATTAATGCTGCTCAAATAACCCATTAGAATCCGATTTTCCATTATCCACCCCCATATTTTCTCTTTTTTTCTCAGAGCAATAAGTCGCATTCTGTTCACCTTTTGTATCGTAGGCAGTGAGCTCTTCTTCTCGGCTCCTTCCTGCTTGTCAAGATAAATGGGTGGTCATTTATCAAGGTAAATGCGGCTGTACGAGTGTGATTGCAGCCATTTTGACTTGAATGCATTATTAAAGAACGGATTAAAGATTTATGTTCTGGTGCATTCCATGCAGATTTGTAAGTGTCCGAAGTTATTTATTTTTTTTACCAATGGATAGAAAAGACTAATACCATGTGCCCGATCAAATCAATGCTTGCATCGGACGTGTTAAAGGGGTTTTGCCATAAAGTAAAATTGACGTGGGAAGCTTGCAAATGAAATAACAAACATTTTCACCATTCATTATTATTAAAAATTCTGCACCGTTTTTGTTTAAGCTGCTCCTTTAGTGATCCATTGTTTGCAGCTTGTCTCCGGGGGGATACGACCAGGGCTGAGAGCTCCTCAGGTCCGTGGTTCGCAGTTTGAAAAAGGGTGCTCATCCCCCTTTCCATACCTTTTCCCTCTCCAGGATCAACTGGATTTTGTTTCAACAAACCCCAGGGTTTGAAAAATTCTACTCCCGTCCTCTGTACTCCTTAGTAATTAGTCAAACAGTGCAAATAAATAAAAAAGAAACCTCAATCAGGGTTGTGCATTGATAAAGAGAGACAACACAGGTTTGGTTCCTGCGGGGATTTGAACCTAGGACTCTTATGCCTGGAGGCAAAAACTTTACCTCTCAGCTAGGCACAATGCTTTACATAAACAGACCTTTCTGACTACAGAGAGGAAAGGCTGGTGATGTCATCCTGCTGGGTCACATGATCTGCAATTCAAACAAATCACACACGCCCCCTTCTGAGCACACAGAGCTGAAGAGCTGGATGCAGGAGGTATAAAATGAGATTGTGGCAAAACCCCTTTAATTGTTGAGAACGGAAACTGCTTTTTTTAAAAAAAATTATTTTTTTTTACCATAGTCTTTCTGATTTTTCATTGTTATTTCTCGATGACCACTTTTTTCACCTCCATCTGCCATTACATTGTTTTTGTTATTAGAAAAAAATGGTCTTTTCTTCAGGAGAAATGTAGACTGAGATGCCGACGTTGGCTGAAGACCAACAAAGATCTCGAGTCCTCATGGTCGAGCATGAAGAATGTCTACCCGTTTCATACATGGCTGAAGCCACCATTTATGAGTAAATGTGAAGTATCCCAAGCCAAGGTTATAAAAATTACAGTAAAATTCATTTTTCCTCGATTAGTTACAGTACAAAAAAATGTAAACTACTGCAAGCATAAGAGACCTATGACCCGTTTCAGTCACCGTCTGGTTTAGATCAAGTCAAATTAATGTTCAATACAATGGTTCCCCAAGTTACAATGGCCTCAGGATACAACATTTCCAGCATGCAATGTTCTTTCCTTGGACATTGTATTATGAAACCACATTCCCCATACAATTTAACAGACGCTACTGATCTGCAGCTCATGTGATTGATGGAAGATCCAACCAATTATGGAGAACATTTTACTTGTAAATCATCTGTAGCAGTGCACAGGCTTGGACAGGCCCATGGGGGAGTAAGGAACAATCCCTAATGTGCCTCCTGGAATGGGGTGCCCTTTTCAGGGAAAAAGCCCAGAGAAAAAGAAGCATAAGGCAGAGGCATGAGTAGTATATGCAGTCTTGTACAGTAGCTGTAGAATGGGCCCCAAGAATAAATTCAATTGGAGGGCCTCAACTTAGATGGTGAGCCCCAAGAATCGGTTTTGCTGGTATTTCCTAGGTTCCCCTGGTCTGACATTAGCAGTGCATGCAGTGATTGATGGTCCAATACAGTGTGGTACTACATGTCCTGTACTGCTCTTACAATTATTAGTGAGGTGCATGCAGTGATTGATGGACAAAAGCGCATCACATAAGTACAGTGAGGTACTACAAGTCCAGTAATGCTCTTACATGTATTAGTGAGGTGCATGCAGTGATTGGTGGTCTATAGCGCCTCTCTACAGTACAGTGTGGTACTACATGTCCTGTACTGATCTTACATGTATTAGTGAGGTGCATGCAGTGATTGGTGTTTTATAGCGTCTCTCTATAGTACTGTGAGGTACTACATGTCCTGTACTGCTCTTACATGTATTAGTGAAAGGGTTTCATGCAGTGATTGGTGTCTATAGCGTCCTCTCTATAGTACTGTGTGGTACTACATGTCCTGTACTGCTCTTCATGTATTATGAGGTGCATGCAGTGATTGGTGGTCTATAGCGCCTCTCTACAGTACAGTGCGGTACTACATGTCCTGTACTGCTCTTACATGTATTAGTGAGGTGCATGCAGTGATTGGTGGTCTATAGCGCCTCTCTATAGTACAGTGCGGTACTACATGTCCTGTACTGCTCTTACATGTATTAGTGAGGTGTATGCAGTGATTGGCGGTCTATAGCTCCTCTCTACAGTACAGTGCGGTACTACATGTCCTGTACTGCTCTTACATGTATTAGTGAGGTGCATGCAGTGATTGGTGGTCTATAGCGCCTCTCTACAGTACAGTGCGGTACTACATGTCCTGTACTGCTCTTACATGTATTAGTGAGGTGCAGGCAGTGATTGGTGGTCTATAGCGCCTCTCTACAGTACAGTGCGGTACTACATGTCCTGTACTGCTCTTACATGTATTAGTGAGGTGCAGGCAGTGATTGTCAGTCTAGTAGCACCTCTCTACAGTACATTGAAGTACTACATGTCCCTACATGCTCTTACCTGTATTAGTGAGTTTCTTGCAGTGATTGGCTGTCTATAGCTCCTCTCTACAGTACAGTGTGGTACTACATGTCCTGTACTGCTCTTACATGTATTAGTGAGGAGCATGCAGTGATTGGTGGTCTATAGCACCTCTCTACAGTACAGTGCGGTACTACATGTCCTGTACTGCTCTTACATGTATTAGTGAGGTGCATGCAGTGATTGGCAGTCTAGTAACGCCTCTCTACAGTACATTGCGGTACTGCATGTCCTCTACTGCTCTTACATGTATTAGTGAGGTGCATGCAGTGATTGGTGGTCTATCGCACCTCTCTAAAGTACAGTGCGGTTCTACATTTCCTGTACTGCTCTTACATGTATTAGTGAGGTGCATGCAGTGATTGGTGGTCTATAGCGCCTCTCTACAGTACATGATGGTACTACTTTCCTGTTCTGCTCTTACATGTATTAGTGAGGTGCATGCAGTGATTGGTGGTCTATAGCATATCTCTACAGTACAGTGCGGTAATACATGTCCTGTACTGCTCTTACATGTGTCAGGATGGGTGGTTCCTTTCAGCACCAGGTGAGGGCCTCATTCTCTTTTTTTTTTTAAGAACCAATCACCAGTTTTCCATAGAGTTATGATCTTGTCCCAGAACCAATTATTTTGCAGGTGGAGAGACCGCTATGTATTTGTAGGTCAGGGGTGTCATACACCTTTCCCTCCAGGGCCTATTAGCATTATGGTTGACCTCAAAGGAACATGATGTGCCATGTATACAGTAAAAGGCCAAGCTGACCTTTAAGGTTGTATAATGACCAGCCAGCCTCTTTAGCATTGAGCTTCCTACTTTGGAGGGTTAGTAGGGCTATCCGAGCTGTGCCGCTGCCTATGAATCGCTGAACAGAGCCATGTGGAGGTGCATGCAAGAGATCGTATTCCAAGATGGTGCCTGCATCCTGTGCTGGTGCCACCACCTACGGCAAGTGCTGTCTACTTCAGGGCAAACCAGAAATCTGGTCCATCAGAATCCAGACTTTGATTATCCCTGCTTGCTGTGACTAAGCTTTTGAGGGCCACATAAAATGATGGATTTGGCCTGTGAGTCTTAAAGGGGATGTATCGCTTTTTCATTTGGGCTGTTCTCTTGATGCTTGATGCTCTCACTTCCTGAAATCCAGGGTCGTTTCTTCCCCTCCCAGCTGGGTGTTTCTTAACTCTTCACTGTCCATGCTGGCTCCACGGTGTCCCCCACCCCCCTCCACATATCACTGTCCTCTCCCTGTGCAGTCTTATTTTGTAAGAGCTGTTTACATACCACAGGCCTGCATTCAGTCTAAAAGATCTTCTATGAGATCAGCACTGATCTCTCACAGATGGAGGTTTGCTACAGTTGAATCCATCCAGAGCACAGATCCGTCTCCCTTCATGTTTACATAAGGCACTGACGCACAATTCTGCTGTTTTCTGATTCTAGCAGTAGCTGCAGTGTCAATGAGAAGCAGCTAGCTGTATATAGTGAAATTTTTGTCAGCCCTTTACACGCAGAAGCATTAAGGCACCGTGGCACAATTCTGCTGTTTTCTGATTATAGAGACAGCTGCAGTGTCAATGAGGAGGCAGCTAGCTGTATAGAGTGAAATTGTTGTCGGCCCCTAATTCTGAGTGAGAGGCAGGAATGCAAGCTCTATGGATATGGCCAGCGAGGGGGAGAGGGGGGGGGGGGGGGGGGGGTCAGAATAGAATGTAAATTATTAGAGCCCCCTAATAAATGCAAGGAGGTGGAATTCCCAACCGGCGCGGGGAAAGTGTTTACAGAAAAAGAAAATTAAGGCAGACAGTGAAAAAAAAGACAGCTTTGCTAATGACATCTAAATCAAAGTTTCTTGTTTTCACTGTCCCCCCTTGGCCATGTTCCCCCCGGGGTTAAATGGGCCCTATTTCGGTCCGTAATTAAAACCCGCCGAAATGCGCCAATTCGGGGCCAAAACGGCCCATTCTTTTCGGTAATTCACAGTTTCTCTAGAAACTATGGATTACTCTCCTCTCCCCGCCCGGCGAAACCGCCGGGGGGGGAGATTTTGACAGCACTTTTTTAGCGGCTAAACGCCGCTAGCATGATAGTCCCAAGGGCCGGCGAAGGCCGGGCCCCCTGCTTACTCCCCCCCCCCGCCCCGCCCCCGTGGGGTAAATTGAGAAATTGGCAAAATTAACGTCCCCGCAATTTTAAGAAACGAAGTAAGGGCATGTGAAAACATAGCCTAAATCCATTGCAAAGGTCCATGTCCCCTTTAATGAAGTTATACAACCCCACTAAGTATGACGTGTGCTGTAAGTGGAGAGCAATTTGCTAATATTAGAAGATTTTTTTTACTTTGTGTTTTTCTATCTTGTTTAGTTATAGTGTAAACCTGAGAAGACAGTAAGGAAAGGAATGTAAAAGTGATAAATGGAAAAAAAAGTTAATATTCATCAATCTCACTTCATTAGGCATCTTGAAGATGATAGGCGGCGTATGTCTTATTGCTGAATCAAGTAACCTGATCATGTAATCAGGTAATCACTTGTAGCAATTTTTGAAAAACAAGAAAGTTAATTAACCTCTAGAATGAAGAGAATAAACAAGACAATTATGAAAAATCACCGTGATGGTAACAGAAGAGCATGGCTAGAAATCTGACTTTTCCGTAATGCTTCTCAGTTGTATACATGCCCAAAGATGACTGTAAGTATAATGGATCCATAATTGGTGAACATGGTATATACTCTGATCCCTCAACATAAAATATTAATTGGTTCCAGGACGACCATTGTATGATGAAACCTTAACTCTCTGGAAAACTGATGATTGATTCCAAGGCCCTAATGTCATTGACGGTCTATGCCCTCTTAATACAGTGGGTACTAATGCCTGTACTGCTTTACATGTATTGAGATGCAGGCAGATGTGGTCCAAGCACATCTTACGGACAGTGCAGTACTACATGTCCTGTACTGCTCTTACATGTATTAGTGAGGTGCATGCAGTGATTGGTGGTCTATAGCGCCTCTCTATAGTACAATGCGGTACTACATGTGCTGTACTGCTCTTACATGTATTAGTGAGGTGCATGCAGTGGTTGCTGGTCTATAGCACCTCTCTACAGTACAGTGCGGTACTACATGTCCTGTACTGCTCTTTCATGTATTAGTGAGGTGCATGCAGTGATTGGCATTCTATAGCACCTCTCTACAGTACAGTGCGGTACTACTTGTCCTGTACTGCTCTTACATGTATTAGTGAGGTGCATGCAGTGATTGGTCTATAGCACCTCTCAACAGAACAGAGTTGAACTACATGTCCTGAACAGCTCTTACATGTATTAGTGAGGTGCAAGCAAAGATTGGTGGTCTATAGCGCCTCTCTACAGTACAGAGTGGTACTACATGTCCTGTACTGCTCTTACATGTATTAGTGAGATGCATGCAGTGATTGGTGGTCTATAGCGCCTCTCTACAGTACAGTACTACATGTCCTGTACTGCTCTTACATGTATTACTGAGGTGCATGCAGTGATTGGGGGTCTATAGCTCCTCTCTACAGTACAGAGCAGTACTACATGTCCTGTACTGCTCTTAAATGTATTAGTGAGGTGCATGCAGTGATTGGTGGTCTATATCGCCTCTCTACAGTACAGAGTGGTACTACATGTCCTGTACTGCTCTTACATGTATTAGTTAGGTGCATGCAGGGATTGGCGGTCTATAGCTCCTCTCTACAGTACAGTGCAGTACTATATGTCCTGTACTGCTCTTACATGTGTAAGTGAGGTGCATGCAGTAATTTGTGGTCTATAGCTCCTCTCTACAGTACAGTGCAGTACTATATGTCCTGTAATGCTCTTACATGTGTAAGTGAGGTGCATGCAGTAATGTGTGGTCTATAGCTCCTCTCTACAGTACAGAGTGGTACTACATGTCCTGTACTGCTCTTACATGTATTAGTGAGGTGCATGCAGTGATTGGTGGTCTATAGCACCCCTCTACAGTACAGTGTGGTACTACATGTCTCTGTACTGCTCTTACATTATTAGTGAGGTGCATGCAGTGATTGGTGGTCTATAGCACTCTTACAGTACAGTGTGGAACTACATGTCCTTACAGCTCTTACATGCATTAGTGAGTTCATGCAGTGATTGGTGGTCTATAGCACCTCTCTACAGTACAGTGCAGTAAATGTCCTGATAATGCTCTTACATGTATTAGTGAGATGCATGCAGTGATTGGTGGTCTATAGCTCCTCTCTACAGTACAGTGCGGTACTACATGTCCTGTACTGCTCTTGCATGTATTAGTGAGGTGCATGCAGTGATTGTGGTCTATAGTGCCGCTCTACAATACAGTGCGGTACTACATGTCCTGTACTGCTCTTACATGTATTAGTAGGTGCATTCAGTGATTGGTGGTCTATAGCCCTCTCTACAGTACAGGCGGTACTACATGTCCTGTACTGCTCTTACATGTATTAATGAGGTTGCAATCAGTGATTGGGGTCTAATAGCTCCTCTCTACAGTACGGTACTACCATGTCCTGTACTGCTCTTACTGTATATTAGTGAGGTGCATGCAGTGATTGGGGTCTATAGCCCTCTCTACAGTACAGTGTGGTACTACATGCCTGTGTACTGCTTACATGTATTAGTGAGTGTTGCAGTAATTGGTGGTCTATATCACCTCTCCACAGTACAGTGCAGTACTACATGTCTTGTACTGCTCTTACATGTATGAGTGAGGTGCAAGCAGTGATAGGTGGTCTAATGTGCCACTCTACAGTACAGTGTGTAACTACGTATCCTCTACTGCTTTTACGTGTATTAGTGAGGTACATACAGTGATAGGCAGTCTAGAATCTCCTCTCTACAGTACAGTACAGTGCTGTACTGCTCTTACATGTATTAGTGAGGTGCATGCAGTGATTGGCGGTCTATAACGCCTATCTACACAACAGTGTGCTACTACTGTCCTGTACTGCTCTTACATGTATTAGTAGGATGCTGCAGTGATTGGCGGTCTATAGCCCTCTCATACATGTGGTGATACATGTCCTGTACTTTGCTCTTACATGTTATAAGTGAGGTCATGCAGTGTTTTAGGGTCTAACCCCCCCTACAGTACGGGTCTGGTCTACAGCCTGTACTGCTTTACTTTATTAGTGAGGGCATGCAGTGATTGGGGGGTTTTAAATGCGCCTCTCTACAATACAGTGTGGTAATACAAGCCTTGTATTGCTCTTATAGGTAGTAGTGGAGTGCATGCATGGATAGGTGGTCTAAGGTGCCACTCTACAGTATAATGAGTAACTACTTATCCTCTACTGCTTTTACGTGCATTAGTGAGGTATATGCAGTAATAGGCAGTCTAGAAACTCCTTTCTACAGTACAGTGCTGTATTGCTCTTTCTTTTTTTAGTGAGGGCATGCAGGTTTTCGGTCTAAACTCCTCTTACAGTAAAAATGCAGTACAGTGTCCTGACTGTTTTATATTATTCTAAGGTCACCTCCTGTGATTGAAGTCTATAGCACCTCTCTACAGTGTGGTGCTACATGTCCTGAACTGTTCTTCCATTTTTTAATAAAGTGCATGCAGTGATTGGTGGTTCATAGCGCCTCTCAGTACAGTGTGGTACTACATGTCCTGTTCTGATCTTACATGTCTTTGTGAGGTACATGCAGTGATTGATGGTCTACAGCAGTTCATTACCGCACAGTGCAGTACTATGTGTCCTGTAGTTCTCTTACATGTGTCTGAGTAGCCAGGAGCCAGCTGAGGATCCCATTTTCTTGTACATGGTGTATAAAGTCCATAACCCAAGGAAGTTTCTGTCCTCATCATTGAAAGTGGTTTCCAGCAGCTCTTTCTGATGTTATATGGAAGATGCACTTTACCTGGATTAGTATCTGCTTCATTTTCTTTCATCTCCATTTTCCATTATGTTTAGTGACATTTGGGGCCTCAGAACCAATCACCAGTTTTCCTTACAGTTATGGATTCATCATACAGTGGTCTTCCCAGAACCAATTAATATTGTACGTTGAGGAAGAGCTATATTTGAATCACACATGTAAAAGGTAACACTTTGGTGTCCTCTACAATATAACTGTGATGTTAAGGATTCATCTGCAGTGATCTATACTTTTAACATGCTCTTGCAAACAGCCGTCTAGATGTTTGCATTATAACCACAATGTATGTGGTAGAATAAAAGAACTGTAAATGTGATATTTGCTAGAGATGCGTAAACCTAATTGGCTGCCGATTTGATTTACAATCTTTTAATTATACAATACAATCTCTCAAACACGTTCTCACAAGTTCCCAAGGGAAATTATCTCATGTAAAGTCTAAAACATGACCACTAAGAGTTCACAAAACCATTAATTTATGATATTGACAATAACATTCTTTCACTCCTGGCAATATCTTTCTTAAACTAAAGTCCACCTTGATCAAGTTTACCTAGGCATTCAAAAGAGGTCCGAATGGGCTACAAATTTCAAACCGAAAATGAGACATAGTAGATTGTAGTTTACTGGAAAATTTTGTGTTGCACCACCAAGGATGTTCTTCTGCTGGCTTCAGCACATTGGGAACACCGCCTTCTTATAGGTTCATGTTTCTTCAACCCTATCATCAGTCTTTACAAGAGAAATGGTCACTGATAAGATCAGATGTCCTCATTTTGTCTATCACTGCCTTCCATGCCTAAAACTGTGTAGCTATAATCAGTATCTGACTGCAGTGCCTGAGACCCACCGGTGGAAACTGGTTCTTTGGACCCACCGGTGGAAACTGGTTCTTGGGACCCACCGGTGGAAACTGGTTCTTGGGACCCACCGGTGGAAACCGGTTCTTGGGACCCACCGGTGGAAACCGGTTCTTGGGACCCACCGGTGGAAACTGTTTTTGGACCACGGTGGAAACTGTTCTTTTGGACCTCGGTGAAATGTTCTTGGACCCACCGGTGAGAAAAGGTTACTGGGATTCCACGGTGCAACGGTTTTGGAGCCAACGGTTTTAATACCGGTCTGGACCCACGCTGGAAACTTCTTGACCATTCGGTGGAAACCGTTTTCTTTGACCCACCGTGGAAACCGTTCTGGGACCACCGGTGAATATATTATCCACCCGACTCTCAGTTCTTTTGGCTGTCTTTGAATAGATTTTTGGTAAAAATCAACCCTAACTTTCATGCCAAGTTTGAGCTATGTTTTTTTAATCGGTCTGCAGCGCTAAACTTTCCATTCTGCTTTGTCTTTGATCTTATGGAACTTACATCCTAATATAGTTTCCTGTCCAACATCTCTTTAAGAGCAATGTCCCTTTAAGTTACCGTAATTTAACTTAGACCGCAATTAATGTTGGAAATATCATTAGAAATAAAGCATCAGGAGGTGATGGGGACCAGTAAGTTAAACCTAGAATACGAGTTAAAAAAATGGTCCTTATTCTAACCCCAATTTAAGGCTACAGTTAACTTCAGGGTTAGAACTAGGTTTAGGGTTATGGTCAGAGTGAAAATATTTGGGGTAGGGCCATTGAACCTATGTCGAACTTAACAGGAGTAGATTCAAGCAACACTAGATCCAAGCTTGACTACTTCTTGAGATGAAATGACAACCCCACAACGAATACATCCCACCTCTGTTGTGACTCATCAAAATCAAGAGTAAAATTCAATTTAATTACATTAAAATGAACAGTTTCAAATGTCCCTCCTCCCCTTACCTCCACTTCATGCAAGAAACACTAATGAAAATCCATAAGCCTTCCCTTTCTGCTGGATGTGAGAGCTGTTGTAGGATGGAGAACATTATAGCATAGGATCAATGGTGACAATTATTTACGACAACTGACATGTGTTTTTGCCTAGAGGTTATGGAGTGTTGTATGAATAAATCACAATAGGTTCACTTTAATATGGTGACAGGAATAGAGTAAAACTATCCTTGAGCGTTGTTATCAATCTTGATGATCCAAACCCTTGGGATTTCCAAATTCTAAACACTGTCATGGCCAATTGAATTGTTCTATATTCTAAGAAGTAACATATTCACTTGGTGAACTTAGAAAAATATCTATAGATCTCTACAGTCTGTATTATTTTTTACATTGGACTGATATAAAATGTACTATAATTATCTATTTTAACTTTGTCATCAGTTTAAAGAGGTTTTGCCATTCTAGACTCTGATTTCATATCGATGGGTCCCTATTTAACATTGAGAGCATATACAATCTCCAGAGTGGGCCCCCAAAACTCCAAGTTCTGAATTGAAAAGTCACTTGGAATTTGGCGTCACTTGGAACGCCCATTGAAATGAATGGGGAGGGGCCGCACATGCGAAGTCAATTACTTCAGAATGGGGATTTTTGGGACAATTTTTGTTGATAGATCCAATTCTGAGACCTGCATTTATCTGACATTGATGGCCCAGACTATCGATATGCCATCAATGTCTATGATGAAAAAACCCCTTTAAGGCTTTGCTCACTGTTCTATGTATTATGCTGTGCTGATCATGACTGATACGCCCCTCGAATGTTCAGTGCCATGGAATCAATGGCGCTTTAAAATAATAATGTATGTTTAAGGGACACAATTCTGGCCTTTGTCAAATGAATTGGGCTGTATAGACACAAATGTGTATATAGTTCCTAAATGTGATGTGTATACAGCCCAAGGCTTGGTTCACATCTTTGTCATTATTTCCATTTGTATGTTCTGTGAATGAGAAAAATTAAATTAATAACTGTGCTGGATTTATTTCATGTCGGACACTTACGTTACTCATGGGGCTCCGTTGACTAAAAGGGGTTCCTTTTGGGTTTCATCATGTTATTCACCCTTAGATTGAAAAAAATAGGACTCCAAGCTGCACTATTTTTTTCTGTTTTTGATACTGTGATGGAGGTTCCTAGTCATATGTTAACCAAATATCAAGGGATGGTTTATCATAGATATTAATGACATAGCCATAGAATATTGTATCCATGACAGAAAGATCACTGCATTTATTTCAGGAATGAGCCCTGAAAATCTCTCCATTTGGAATGGGAGGTGGTTGGAACGCTCCCATTGAAATCAATGGGAATTTCAATTAAAACTGAGCATGCCTTTTGAGGGCGTGATCTTCAGATAGGTGTCGGTCCCAAAAAGTGTAGAACCGCCCATAGCCTGAACAGGAATTCGGAGCTTGAAGCTGTAAAACTGCCCATAGCCTGAACAGGAAGTGGGAGCTGAAAGCAGTAGAATCGCCAATAGGCTGAACAGGAAGTGGGAGCCTGAAGCAGTAGAACTGCCCACAGCCTGAACAGGAAGTGGGGGCTGAAAGCAGTAGAATCGCCAATAGGCTGAACAAGAAGTGGGAGCCTGAAGCAGTAGAATTGCCCACAGCCTGAACAGGAAGTGGGGGCTGAAAGCAGTAGAATCGCCAATAGGCTGAACAAGAAGTGGGAGCCTGAAGCAGTAGAATTGCCCACAGCCTGAACAGGAAGTGGGGGCTGAAAGCAATAGAATCGCCAATGGGTTGAACAGGAAGTGGGAGCCTGAAGCAGTAGAATTGCCCACAGCCTGAACAGGAAGTGGGAGCCTAAAGCTGTAGAGCTACCCACATCCTGAATAGGAAGTTGGAGCCTGAAGCTGTAGAATCGCACACAGCCTGAACAGAAAGTGGGAGCCTGAAACTGCAGAATTTCCCACAACCTGAACAGGAAATGGGAGCCTAAAGCTGTAGATCCACCCACAACCTGAACAGGAAATGGGAGCCTAAAGCTGTAGGCCCATAGCCAGAATAGGAAGTAGTAGTCTAAACTCGTAGAAATGTCCACAGTCAGGACAGGATGTGGTAGTCTGAAGTTGGCTGTCAATAGCAGGCTTTGTAAAACAACATGTTGAGGACTTCTTTTTAAGCCTCTTTTGCAAACTTGAAGACCTAGCAGAAAACAGATTCTAAAGTTTCTAGTGCTCCGTTATCTTCTACTCATTATAAGAAAAAAAATTATGTTGGGTAAAGATTACCATCCTTAAATTTTAAGGACGATAGCAAATCTCCCTTTTCTCTTTGTATTCAGATCTAATAATTATATGCTCAATGAAAAAGTGAGATAAGTGCAATTCATTTTACTGTATGAGAGTAATTATTAACTTCTTAGATACGATCTGGTTGAAAATAGTGAAGTACAATGTAATTGCAGCCACAACAAACTTGGAGATTCAACCCTGCTGAAGGACAAGAACTCAATTACTGGTTAGGGCTGGCTTTTAATAGGAATCATTACTCATTTGTAGGAAATATGAATGAAATGTTTATTTTGTAATAACAGTTGATTTACCGGCATTGGGGAAATCATGAGAAATAGAGCTGAACTGATTTCTAAAATACATTATACCTGAGTGCAAGGCACTAATGGTTTTTCCTCACTTATAATAGTCGCACAGGGTGGATCAGATTTTTTTTACACGGTATAGCATACTCAATTGTTAATGAGCTAGAAATGGCAGGAGACCATTGCTGGGAATGTTAATGTTCTTGCAGGAAGTTACAACATACAACATAGTGTTAATAATCCATGGATCGTTGCCTTGTTGGAGAGTTTAAGGCCTACATGAAACCTCAAAACAGGTGTGCAATTTAGTTGTGACAGTATCAGGCTTGGTTCAGCACACGGTGATGTCCTTTATCTGACCCATGTACCCTTAGGCACTTAGAGCGACATTTCCCAACACGCCAACGCCAGTGTTTTGGTCTATATTGCACTTAAACCGCTTTTGACGCCTTATTTTGGATGTAAATGAACTGTTGTACACCAAAACTAGGCGCCTTATATGCCGGGAAGGACACATTGTAATGCGCCTAAAAGTGATGCTCTGTGCACCACCAAAACGACATGCGCCTATTGAGGCGCATAGCACATCATTACAAGTGTATATGTGTTAGGCGCAGTTCACATTTTACAAGTATGTGTTAGGTGCATTCCATATACCTGTAATAAGCTATGCGCCTCCGTGTGCGATGTGCCTCGATAGGGGCATTACATACGCTTCTAATGATATGCTATGTGCCACGATTTGCGCTAATCGTGGCACAAAGAATGTCATTTGTAGAGTATGTAATGCTACCCAGAGGTAATCGATGAAACGGAGGCACCAATCTTATTATTTAAAGTTTATTGTAAACACTACACTTTACATGTAAAATAGTCAAAGCACCCTAATCGCATTACAATTTCTAATGATGTGTATTGTAGCCTCATATAGGCACATTCGTAGTGAGGCGCAAAGCTTATCATTACAAGTATATGAAATGCACCTAACACATCCTTCTAAAAATGTGAAATGCCGCCTAACACATATACACTTGTAATGATGTGCTATGAGCCTCAATAGGCGCATTTCGTTATGAAGGCGCACAGCGCATCATTTTTAGGTGCATTATTTTTTACTATGCAAGGTCTACCTGACGCCAGATTTTTGATAGGGTCGGACTCTCTGGCGCACTTAAAACTTATGTAATGTACCTAAAAACTGACTTAACACCGACAATTTTTTGGACATCTCGCTGTTAATGTGCAAATCTTTGCCAAAAGAATGTCTGCTTGTTGCTTTTCATTATAAAAATAGTTTTCTCCAAACAGAAAGTCAGGTCACTTTATGAATCAATGTAGTCTGACCTATGGGTTTACCACCAATATTTAAAGGACTGTTCCCACCATACCCTTTGACATATCGATCTGACATTGACACTGTATGCCATCAAAGACTGATAGGCACAAGCCCCCCTCCCCCCTTTGAGGTCTGCACTTCTCTTGGGAAAAGGTCACCAGAAGTGTCGACTCGCCGCTCACCTGTGCCTAGGCATCACATAGGAAAAAATGGAGAGTCTCCTTTTGGCGTTGACACTACAGATTTATACAGATATAAAGTGGCTCAATAGTGAAACAGTCTCACTTCTAAGATTCAATCCTTCGGAAAGGTTGTGTTTAATGTGGTGATCCAATAAGCTTCTTTATTGTGAAGCCTATGTCCCAAATCGCCACCACCTGCTGGTTTCGCAACCTTGTCAATGCCTGTAGTAGAGCATCACAATTCCAATATTGATGGCCTCCAACTGTTTGACCGCATTAGATTTGTTTCTAGTAGATGTGCTATATATAGTGTTCATCGAACCGTTCCAGAACAGTTACGTTCGAGTCGAACGTCACGATTTTTTAGAACTCGAGCTGAACCGAACATTTTACTGTTAATTCGAGTAAATGTTCACCTTGTTTTGAATTAGACAATTAGCGTTCAACTCGCTATTTTAATAGTTTTCATGTCCAAAAATTGGCACCACCGCAGCAGTTTTTAAGCGCATTAAATCAGTGTCAAGTGCGCCAGTACGATCCTCTCAAAAATCTGCCGTCAGGTATCCCTTGCATAGTAAACATAATGCCACTAAAAAGTTGCATTACGCAAATCATGGCATATAGCAGATCATTGGCACAATGGAGGCACATAACATTGCTAGTTTATGTAATGTACTAGTTTATGTATTGTGTTATGGAGGTGCACAGCGTATCATTTTTAGGCGCATTACAATGTGTCATGCCTGGCGTATAATGCCCCTAGTTACTGTTATGGATGGCAATTACAGCTTCTCACCTGTATAGGTCTAAAAATTAACCCGAACATCTTCTCCCATTGACTTCAGTGTGTTCGGTTCGGCCCGAACATTTTACAGTTCGCGTATCACTATTAATAAATATGGTGTAAATGTTCAAGAATTCTAATTTTTAGTTTGTGTGGTGCAACCAATTTAGGAAAAATTAGAGGTAGTTCAACAAAATGTTGCCAACTACAATTGATGGAACAGGTAATATTACTTACTGGAATCTGAATTAAAAAAAAGTTTTAAATTAAGTACATATCTGCCTGTCCTACATGGATGTGAACCACATCTATGAAAACCCTTTTGACTTAACCAAGTTCTAGGAGAAGTATTAGAGTGAAAAAAAGTGACCATGTGCAGTTGCAGGTCTCTGCCACTAGGTGGAATTCAGCAGGATACCTGCTACATACTATCCACTGAAAACCTGGGATCGGTGGGGAAAGGAAACTTGTTGGTGTCAGTAACAATAGGTTACTGACACAGGTAGCTAGAATGGCTGCCTTGCAGCCAGGTAGGGGTTTCCTTTCCCGGGACAGTCTTAGCGTTTGGTGGGAGGCCGTCCCCACTTTCCAGGCCAGGTTTTGGGTCAGTCTCTGGAGGACTATAAGAGGCCTGAGCCTGCAGGTGTTAAGGGGGCATGGTCTGCTATCTGAGAGTGGAGCAGTTGTGGAGCTAGAGAGAGCTCTGGCCCCCGGAGGCTTGAGAGAAGTTGGGAACCAGTGGAGACTGGTAAAATAGTGTGTTTATGTGGCTGAACGGTAGATTCAGACCACAGGTAGAGAGGGTCTCTACAAAGTCAAGTCAGTGGCTAGACAGCCTAGGGTTCTTGTTTGTTTGAAACTGTTTGTGTTTCCTGTTCCTCAATAAAGCTGGCTGAGGCCAGTATCAAACTGAAGCCTGGGATCCGAGTGCCAATTCGCTTACCAAAACAGCGATCCAGAAGAGCATCCAAGCGTGAGTGAGGCGCTACAATATATATAGATAGAGAGAGAGAGAATGGATATCATTTGCTGGCAATTGACACAGAGGAAGGTAAATTTCAGGTAAACCTCTTGGTTTCATTATTTATGCTTCCTTCTGGGTTTCAAGGCACAGGATCCAGTGATTCTGTTACCATACGGGAGGCAGAGTCATTAACCCGAAGAGAAAACCTGCAAAGCAAAATGTTTTCCAGGAAGATTATTGATTTAATGCAGGACTGAGACTATCTAGTTTCTCACAGACACTTTTTCTTTCCTCTGCCAGAAGTAAGATTTGAATTTCTTAATTTCGGCACCAGACTTGCTTGTCTTGACTCGTTGCCTATGATTCTCGCATTTTCTTTATTTTTTCTTCACCAAGTGGGGATTAATAATGGGTTTAATGGATTAAATGTTTGTAGCATTAGGGAAATGCACTTTCTTTGCCAGTTTGGATATTTGTATTTTTCTAATGTATTTGCCAATTCTCTTGTAAGATAAGGCTGATTTTAATTCATGCATGAGTTGGCAATGTGAGCTTTACAATTATAATGGGATTCACAATTCTTCCTCTATGTAAATGTTTCCTTTTCCAAATTAATTTTTTAAGGCGTTATTGTATTAACAAAAATAGTTATGCTCGTAATTTTAAAAAATTTGCCTTTCAAAAATTTATGGCATTTGGGCCAGGTTGGGCAAAAAAAAACCCTGATTGTTTACAGTCCTTTGCCGCTCTAGGACTAACCGGAGATCTGCTCCTCCTCACTTGCGCTTTCTCACCCTGACATGAAGAAGCGGCTCACGCTCCATTGAAAGTAGATGTAGAACGAGTCTTCCCTTTATGTCGGGACAAGAACCCGTAAGTCAAGAGGAGTGGATCACGAGGAGCTGTGGAGCGACAGTGGAGGGGGGCAGGTTGGTAAGTATCTGTCTTTTTTATCTCATTCTTTGGCTATCCAGGCCCAAATGCCATGTATTTTTTTATGATTCTTGAACCATATAAATCATTCGAGGCATAAATATTTTCAAAAAAACTTTTTCTTTTCAAAGCTTATAACATCAAACTTTTTAACATAGAAAATATAAAAACCTGAAAGTGCATTTCTCTTGCTTGAGAAAGGAGTATTTTCATTCCGAAATGTCGCAAGGTGGACTGCGGGTCAGCTCTGTTGTGAGTTCCTACAGTCATACCTGAGGACTCGTTCAGGAGTAGTTCCCGAACGGGATAGGACTATGCATGTGAATGCACCTTCAGGTTTTCATATTTTTCATGTTAAAATAGTTTGATGTTCTAAGCTTCAAAAAGAATATAAAGTTTTTTGAAAATATTTACGTCTCGATGATTTATATGAAGAATGGTCAAGAAGGGGTTAGTGAGGAGGATACCCTGAACCGAGGCGAGCGTAAATATAAGTGCTATTATATTGGAAGCAGTAATAACTATATGCTGATGTATTTTTTTATGTGCAGCCCAATACTTTTCTACCTGTCCCTTGCCACTATTGCTTCAGAGCTCATTGTGATCCACTCCTTTTTGCCTCATGGTTTCTGTCCCAACACACAGGACAGGCTTGCACTCGAATCACTTAGAGTAGAGCGCAAGCCTCTCCTGCGTGTTGGGGTAATAACCCGGAAGTGAGTAGAAGTGGATCATTGAAAGCTCCAAAGCGGCAGTAGCAGAGGACAGGTAGGTAAGTAACAAGTTTATTTATTTATTTTTTTGCCAGCCTGGCCCCAATAGTATGATTATTTAAGAAAAGTTGTAAAACTTTCAGGTCAACTTTCAGTCAAGCAGTGAACATAGGACCCTTGCTATTTATTAGGAAACCTGTGCTAAAATTCTGAGGTCAAATATGCCCTAAGGTTTACTGTGATCAGATGACCTATTTGCTGTTCATGAAGACCCAAATCTGGCAGTTTATGAATCTTGAATTACTGGAAAGAGACTGCGACATGATATCTCTGGGAAGAGATGTTTACTGTCTCTTCTATACATTTCCATTGGTAGAGATCTCTGCGCAATGAAAGTATAACTGTAGAGATTAGGGCATTTTCTGGTATGTGCATCATCTTATTGTAAAAATCTATATTTTAACATGACTAGAATCCAGGTTTCTCCACAAATACGAATTTCCAAATATGCTGAACAGTTTAAAGAGAACCTCTGGCCATTCAAGACAAAAGGAGAGATATCCGGGTCAAACTAAACTCAGCCTAGAATGTATAGATTTAGCGATGCCTCTTTATATCAATCTACACTTAGTTTTTCGGTTATGTTCCCCTTAAATAGTAAAGTGCAACCCATGTATAAAAACATGACCAGAAATCTGGCTCCATTTTAGCACCTTTTGGTTATTAAACCTGCTCCAGTGTCCATAAAACGACCTGTGATATCTCCTAAAATGTCAGTGTTAGCAAATCCTCATGTTCCCTGTGAAATATCTTCTATAACTGTATTGTGTTGATCCTATGTTATTCCTTATAGACATTAATTACTGATCTGTCAGCTGAGAGTTTAAGGGGTTGTCTCACGCTAATTGGGATTACGATTTCTTATCTCTAGTTCCCATCGATTTTCTTTGGATTAGTTTCATTTTGAATTTAGGGGCGTGTTTACTATCAGGAGAGCCTATCAGGAGAGATCAAACAGGTCTGTAGCTATAGCGACCTGAGGAGCTGATGCAGCCCATACAAGAGGGGATATCTAGGAATAGGTAGGACACTGCTAATGGACACATATTACAAAGTGACTTGATTTTGCAAGACCTTCAACATAAAAAGCAACGATCCTTGTAGTGAGACAATGCCTTTAAAAATTGAGGGAGGGTCATGCATTCTAACATTGTCCAATCAATGCTGACCGTCGGTGTGTGCAGGGACACAACCCTTTAAAAACAGGAATGGTAACACCCAGCTGACTGGTTCAGTAATACATTTCTTGGAGGAATAACAGAGGAACATGTTCATGGTAATTGTTTGGATTTTCCATTAATCACATCTGCTGCAGATCGGCATTGTCTGGGACATTGTATGATGGGGAGTGTGGTTTCCACCTACAATGTTCCAGGAAAGAGCAATGTATGCTGAAAATATTGCATCCTGAGGGCACTGTATGGGGGAAATAGTGTATTCTGAGGCCACTATATGCTGAAAGTATTGATTCCTGCGGCCATTGTATAGTAGAAATAGTGTATCCTGAGAACATTGTATGGTGGAAATATTGTATCCTGAGGCCATTGTATGGTGGAAATATTGTATCCTGAGGCCACTGTATGGTATAAATATTGTATCCTGAGGCCATTGTATGGTGGAATATTTGTATCACTGAGGCACGTCTTGGTATAAATATTGTATCCTGAGGCCATTGTATGCTGGGAATATTGTATCCTGAGGCCATTGTATGCTGGGAATATTGTATCCTGAGAACATTGTATGGTGGGAATATTGTATCCTGAGGCCACTGTATGGTATAAATATTGTATCCTGAGGCCACTGTATGGGGGAAATAGTGTATTCTGAGGCCACTATATGCTGAAAGTATTGATTCCTGCGGCCATTGTATGGTGGAAATATTGTATCCTGAGGCCATTGTATGGTGGAAATATTGTATCCTGAGGCCACTGTATGGTGGAAATATTGTATCCTGAGGCCACTGTATGGTGGAAATATTGTATCCTGAGGCCATTGTATGGTGGAAATATTGTATCCTGAGGACATTGTATGGTGGAAATAGTGTATCCTGAGGCCACTGTATGGTATAAATATTGTATCCTGAGGCCATTGTATGGTGGAAATAGTGTATCCTGAGGCCACTGTATGGAATAAATATTGTATCCTGAGAATATTGTATGCTGGAAATATTGTATCCTGAGTAGTGATGAGCGTTCAGTAAAAAAAAATCTAGAGCCGATTTTATAGAAGATCGTGTCGATTTTTGATCTTTATCAATCACCGATTCCCATTAAAGTCAATGGTAGAAGATAATCGGGTTAATTTTTATATCCAAACAGGTGAGGAGAAGCTGGAATTACCATCCAGAACAGTAAGCTGGATACGTGGAACAACTTAGTGAAGACAATCTGGCTCTAAGAGTCACAGAAAAAAATTCACAGGCTAAAATAATTCATTCCTTTCAATGTCTAACTGAAAAGATGAGGAAAGCGTAGCTATAGCGGGTACATCGGTAGCAGATGCTGCAGGGACACTTTGACATATAAGAAGACACCGGTATTGGAAATGGCACATTGTAACTGGCAGGAGACCCCTATCACTTTTTTCACCAGAGCCCAAGAACATGTCATATATGTGGTGGCAGCAAGAACATCCCAACGGAGAACATCGAGGTTCAGCTGGCAGGGCCGTAGTTATAGGGGGTGCAGTGGTAGCCAGGGCTGCTCAGTTATCTATTAACAGTTTCAGGGCCACATGCGCTAGATAAAATGGGGCCCACACCCATTACTAGTTCCAATTTTAAACATATCACCGGGCCCCTTTTTGATTAGGGCACCTGACAGGAATACTGCCCTATTAGTACCCCTGGCACCCCTTTTACAGTAGCATGAACCCAAAACCAGCAAAAATGGCCTTTTGGACACATCCTAAAAATAGCAAGAAGAAAAGTTTTTTGGTTTTTTTTTTAAACAAGATTTTTTGAATAGGACATTGACAATCGCTGTCTTTTACAGCAGCCTGACCCCAAAACCAGTAAAAACAGTGTTCTTAAATGTCTATACTTTGTAAGTGGCAAATAAGATTAGAGATAGAACTTTTTCTATGGAATATCTGTGAAATGGGATCTTATGGAAGAACACTGACAGCAAGACAGCACAGTAAAAGTGTTCTTAAATCCCTATAATTGGCAACTAGGATTAGAAATAGAATTTTTTCTATGAAATATCTATGAAATGGGGTGCTATTGAAAACCTCTGACACCAAATCAACAGTGTTTTTGCTGCAAGGAACTTTTGGGCAATGCAAAGCTATATCAAAATCTCTACTAATACTGTTAGGATTCCTTAATCTTGCTGTACCTCAACCCTAACTAATCTATCTATCAGCTTTTCCTTTCTGAAATCACTGGGAAATGGTGTCTCTGCCTGCTTTGAAAAAAGCAGTGCGGAGAGAGCAATGTGTTCAGTTCACAGTCTGTAATCATAATGGAGTTCAGCAGAAAGTATAGTGACATAGATAAAACAGGATTATGTTATAATAGCAGCCAATGAGATCTCTACCCCCCCCCCCTACTGGTGACCTTCTTGACCACCTACTGTGCTCTGCACTGATTGGCAGGCCACCAAAAGTCGAAAAAACCGTAAAAATCAACTCTATTTCATCTTTTCTCGATTAAATCGCTCATCTCTAATCCTGAGGCCACTGTATGGTAGAAATATTGTGTCCTGACACCTTTGTATGGTGAAAAGATTGTATCCTGAGGCCATTGTAACTTGAGCTAATACTGTAGTGTTCAGTGAATATTATATAGGACAGACCATATGTATTGGTGAAGGGTTCTGCTGGGATCATCTTGCATTGTATCACTTCTAGTGGGATTCTACTATTTTATTCTTGAGTAATTCATTAAATGTACCCCCTGTACACTCAGGAGACTTCACACCCTCATGTAAAAGAAAGAATTCCAAATTCTAGTTATCCTACAAAGGGTATTTGCTATGCTTGGGTACTCTGTTTGGTTTGTGGCCATTTGTTCCTTTCCCAAGTGCCCTGGAATCACGCATAATGCCTACTTTTTAAAGTCGTACATGACCAGGGAAATCTACATGGTTGGTGGTATTTAAGGTGGGAAAATGTAGCCTACAGACTTCTAGGTAGTGTTGAATTGCTGTGTTAGTCTACAGGAATTAATTTCTGCTAAAGTCGGCAGGACTTGGTGACAACCACTAGCTGATTGTAATCATAATACTGTATAGAAATAGATACATAGCATTTAGGGAATGAGCACAATGTGACTATACTTGATGTGGTGATGAGGGTTTGAATAGCTACATAATTAGACTATATCATGGTATCACACCAGTTCTATTCTAGCATCCTTATACACTAACCTCCCTATAAATGCCATTGTTATTCACCCACATTACCTGGGACTTGTCAGGAAGTCCTTCATTTTCTTTGCTTCTTTTACTTTTCTCCATATAGCATACAAAATATATTGCAATTTTTGGTTTGCCCTATGTGATCCCACTTGATCAACCTCTATATCACAATTCTTGAATTATTTGAAAACAGCTCAATGGAATTTTGTCTCTTCTAAAAATTGGTCTTAATATCTTTTACGATATTGAAATGTTGTTGTAATGGCTGTAGGTTTGGATCTTCTGGGTCACGCGAGAGATGATCCTGACCATGCCAGGGAGTCTAAGGAGCCTCCCGATATTCAGCAGAGCCCACCACTAGGTGGATGTACTTGGCTGCATGGGATTCCTAGGTTGCTACCCCTGACACTTGCCACTCGTGGTGAAAGCTGAAGTACCAAACGTACTACAGGGGAGAAACCAGAGGCGTAGTTGGGTCACAAGCAAAGATGTCAGGACAGGCAAAAGTAGTCATAAGTCCAATAACAGGAGGTCAGAACCAGGAACCCAGCACACGGGTTACAAAGCACAATACTCAACGCAGGAACACCAACAATCTGGCACAGGAAGTTTCTTATGAAGGGATAAGTGACCAGTCATTGAACATCACAGAATGTGCTGGCCCTTTTAAATCTTAGAGACCAGGCACACATGCCTTAAGGAAGAAGTACACACGCACCAATCACAGACAGAGTACAGGAGTAGAGCAGGAGCGAGCAGAGGTGAGTAGTCACCAGCAGGGCGGCCTGAGCAGGCAACACTAACATGAGTGTGTTAGGAGTGGGGATTGCGATGCACATCATCATGATAGTTTTTACACTACATTGTGCTCGGAAATTTAGACTGGAAGAGGTAACGGGTCTTGCATTGTGTCGCACTAAAAATTGATCAGCTGCATTGACTCTTGTGGATAAGAAAAGCCTGTTTTTGTGTAGTCTCATGCAAAAGAAAATGTACAAGTCATGAGTTTATAAAAGACCCAAGGGCTTTAAGACTGTAACGTTAATTGCCGAGCGTCAGCATATCCCTGTGCTTTCTTGTGCATCGTTTGTTAGGAGAGAGCTATGAAAAGGCCCGGAGTTCCATTTTCTTTTTATTTAAATTACATTTTCTACACCTTTTATGAAGGAAACATAGAAAATAAACTTTTTTTTCAACGATTCTCACTTTATCATCCTTAAATATAATATCTGTTTCGTGCTGTTTTGTTTGTCTGTAACATTCTGTAACTCTGGTCTTTTACAACGTCTCTTAACTGCAGCAGAAGAAAGTTTTTAGAGATGACGGTAAAGTAAACTGGTTTTCCATGTATTTTTCTACTTTCTATAAAGTTTTCATTTTATTTGACATACCCGTTCTCTGTGTGAAATATTGATCAAGAATACCAACATAAATGATTGAAGTGAGGGAAAGTAAACCAAATTATCACTGCAAAATAAATATTCCCTGCTAAAATGTAACTTTTAATGGATAATTTAAAATATACACATTTATCCCCTATATATAAATTCTATAAGGTGTCCAACCTATACAGATATGAAAGAGGTAATAGCTGAGGTAGATATATACTATAAGTACACCTCTCTGAAACTCGTCTGAGTACTCGGGAGTGCTGGGGACTCTTTAGTGAATTTGGCATTTATAGAGGAATTAAGTCTACCTTTTAAAGCGGAGCCGCTCTTTTCGGGGCGATTACCCTGCTGACAGACTAGGTTCAGAGAGGTGTACTTAGAGTATATATCCACCTCCGCTATTTCCTCATTGATATCTGTATAGGTTGGAAACTTATAGAATTTATATATAGGGGATAAATGTGTATATTTTAAATTATCCATTAAAAGTTGTATTTTAGCAGGGAAAGTTTATTTTGCAGTGATAAATATTGATCAATCTCTAAAATTCAGAAATAGGCAAACCCACTCCAATGCTGTCCGCTGTCAATCAAAAGGTTTTCATTTTAATGTCCTGTTGTTTTGAGGTAGAAAAACTGTAGTTAAATTGTCTAGAAATGTAAACTTGGAATTAAAGTTGGACTAACCTATATATTCTAGCTGTGTGCCAATGTGCTATTCGAAGTTAAAACCTAACTCTAAGTCTAACCCTATGGCTAGGCTTTAAATTTGGGTTAGTCCAGCCCGAACTTTAACGCAACCTAAGGATTGGGGTCAGGATCTTTTTCAGGCAAAATTCGATTAAGCCTGACCCAAATCTGATTGCTGAAATTTGAGTAGAATTTGACCTGAATATAAAGTGCAACACTTGAAGGGGTTGTGTCATCAGAAAATTACCTATTTAACTTATGTTTATATATTAAACATTTTTTAAGATTTTTTCCCCCCTATCACTAGCAGACACTTAAAGGGGTTGTCTCACTACATTGATTCATCATACCTCAGTCCTTGGTTTCATTTTGAATTCAGGGGCGGTTTACTGTCTTCTACTAGGCTGCAGTCAAAGCTAGGTCTGTATCTATAGTAACCAGTCCTGGCAGCCTATCAGGAGAGATCAAACAGGTCTGTAGCAACCAGTGCTGGCAGGATATCATGAGAGATCAAACAGGCCTGTAGCTATAACGACCAGTGCGGGCAGCTTATCAGGAGAGATCGAACAGGTCTGTAGCTATAGCGACCAGTGCTGGCAGCCTACCTGAGGAGCTGATGAAGCCCATACAAGCGGGGATATCTCCAAATAGGTAGGACACTGTTAATGGACACATATTGCAAAGTGACTTATTTTTGCAAGATCTTTAACATAAATAGCAGTCCTTGTAGCGAGACAACCACTTTAATGCTCTGTAGATAAAACTTTTAAGCAGTCTCCTCATTATCAGCACAGGCAGGGTTACACTAAAAGGTGACAGCGATGTGTATACATAACACAGGATCCACCAGTCACAATAGGAGATAACTCCCCTTTTTACCCTTCCCTGCACACTGACTTCTTCCCAGGTATCGGAACATGCCTACAACACTGTCCTATAGAAGTCAATGGGTCTGCTCCTGTTCACAGGCTCCTATGTCCATGAAGCTGCTGTAAAGCATATCACTAAAAGCTGTTAAAAGCAGCTCTGGGAAGTTGGCCATTCCCATAATCATATACAGACGATAGAATTGAAAAAAATCTTCAATCCAAAAATAAAATTGGCTAAGAAGAAAATAGGAAATATCACTATCTAAATAATTAATAAAATAAGATTGGCAATAGGTTCCCTGTAATATGATGATGTTACCTTGCTACATCTCCACAGCATCTAATACTGTAGGTCTGGCATTAGATGACTAGGCTATTTAACCACAGTATAAAATCTGACAAAAGCTATACTTAGTAACTGGTGCTGTGGAGAGTCTTACAGAAGCCTTACCTATCAATGCTCAACCAATTAGGAGGCAGAGGAACTTGGCTTTTTTGTAAGTGAAATTGTAACTTGTAAGGAGTGAAGTTGAAATACATGATTAAGAAACGTAAAGGGTAAATGTGCCATGATAGTTCTCAGCCTCTAGTCACACCTTTTACAGCTGTTTATTAGGTGATGTTGCACCTTCAGTTCATCATTATAAGTAGGCATTTTAGAAGACTTGGTGTAAAGGAAGTTTGTTACGTTAGAAAAGTTCTTTACTTTTCTTAGACTTTGAGAAAATAAATGAGATTTGAAAGCAGAAAATCTTAAAGGGGTTATCTATTAAAAAAAGTAAAAAGGAACTACATCGGTGTCAGGGCGATCTAAAATGGGAAAAAAAATGAAACGATTACTTAGCTTGCTGTCTCCCAGCACTGCCACCTTGGAGCTCCCGCCGATTTGCTCCTTTTGACTTTCGGATTCTTGTTCTAAAACAAAGGGAGAGACTTAGGCCCCTTTTTAAGTGAGTAGAGCCCGATCCTCTCTTCTGTGTTAAGATGAAAACCTTTAAGTCAAAAGGAGCAAATCACCAGGAACTTCAGAGCGGCAGTGTCAGGGGACAAGTAGGGGTCAGGTCTTTACATTTGTGGACCAGTCTAGCACCAATGCAGTGTTTTTTTTTTTTTTAAATGGATGACCCCTTTAATAAAACGCAAAAAATAGTTTACGATGTGACAAAAACGTAACATTTGAGTAGTATTGTTTGACATTGTACCCAAATTTATAGTTTGTCTTTCACCCTGATCTAGTTAAATGCTAACCATTACCCAACACTCTACATGCCCCTTTCAGGTGTTGTGTATTCTGCCCACATAGCTGTTAATATCTACTCACTCCTACCAGTAACCTTGAACAGTTGCTATGTTGGGGGCAGAAGAATGATTTTGTCTTGGTGACGTAAAAAATAAGATTGGTTTAAGACACTGGTCCTTCAAATCCAATCTATTACCGTATATTGTTGATCCAGAAGAAGTTAAAAGCCTCTATGAGGCGGCTGCCAATTATACCATAGTAAATAGTATACATTTCTTTAAAAAAATTTTAGCTGGTTTGTTTTAGCCTTGGAGATAATATTGTATATAGAATGAGGGTAATGGAAATTTAAATATTTTCTTAAGCAAAGGATATCCGCACAAAGGGACTGAATATTTGTTAAACATATTAAGCAAGACGTGTGTGTGTGTATGTATGTGTGTGTGTGTATGTATGTGTGTGTATATATATATATATATATATATATATATATATATATCACACACCCCTATGTCTTGCTTTTGACTTCTTCTGGATCAACAATATATATGTATATATATGCCTTTCTTGCCAAGTTGAACCAAGTATTTATAAATGAAAAGGTGTATCTAGTATATTACATAGTTAGCATAGTTCAAAGAAGATCTATGTCCATCAAGTTCAACAAAGAGTGGGGGTAAAGGAAATTCGTAAGCTTTGTTACCACTACTGATGGCACCCATAAGGCAATAACCAATCTGCCCTAAAAGAAGATTTTATTTCTGATCACAAAATTACCATTAGGCTATGTTCACACGGCGTAATTTCGGCACGCATTTTTCCACGTATTTGCGCTCTAATACGGCGAGATGCGTGACAAAATTACGGTAATCCATCGTTCTCAGAGAGTTATGGATTACGCCTCCTCTCCCCGCTCGTATAATACGATCGTATTGTACGTGCGGGGAGATAAGTGTCGTGTCAATTACTTGCGACGAATACGCGCTGCGAGTAATGAATGTTCATGGGGCCGGCGGGCTGCTTCCCCTCCCGCGCCATGGGAGTACGTGCGCATTAGCAAGAGCTCCCGGAAGACACAATGTACTGCGGCGCGCGCGTGACCATACCCTTCGACCGAATCTAGACATTTTATTTATCTACTTAAGTATTTGTATTAGTAGTTATCAAAATCCTTATTAAAGCCCTCACAGATTAACCGGTCTCATGGTGAAGAAGGCTTTTCTCCTCTGGAGTTGGGATCCTTTTCTTTGGACAAAGGAAATGTCCCCTTGTCTTTTGAGGAGCTTTTACAGGAAATTACTTTTCCCCATACTTTTTGTAGGGGACATTTATTTACTTTATAAATTAATCCGGTCTCCCCGAAGCCCTTTTTTCTCAAGACTAAATCAATTTAATTCTTTTAACGATTCCTCATGATGAAGATTTTTTTCCCTTTATTAGTTTGGTTGCTCGTCTTTGCACTCTCTTGCTCCATTATATCTTTACTATAAACTGAACAGAATATTCCAAGCGAGTCCACACCAATGCTTTTTGTAGAGGTAATATTACATCCCTGTCCCAGGAGTTCATGCCTCTTCTAGTACATGCCAATATCCTGCTGGCCATAGAGGCAGCTGATACTGAACGCGGTTCTATCATCTATGATCTACAAGTATGCCCAGATCCTATCAAATCATGCCCGGTATTCTGTCAATCGTAGCGATTTTTGCACCTGTTTTATGGTTCAGTAAGTTACAAAATGGACAAATAGCTGTGATTTCTTTATTAGACATGAACATTGCAGAAATATCATTTATGTAAGCAAAGTATTATCAACTCAACATAGATTTCTTTTGTTAGACATTAATCTTTGTTTTCCGAAGGCGAAATCAAACTATAAAAGCCAGCGGAAAGATTTAAAACTGGTTGTCTGTCAAAAAAGCATTTGTCACTAAACATCTGTCATATTCAGTAACTGACATCCTCTGAGCCTTACGGCACTAAATGCATATTTTTCAGATGGATAAGCAGAAATCTACTACTGTAGGATAGGTGAGATTTATGTATACATGCGCTAAGTAGGAGAATACATCTATTGCCAGCTTTCCGCCACAAGTAGGAAGATCTCCGTGCCCACAAAGTTTCCATTATCTCAATGGACTTCTTGATCTAGGCAACCTCTTAAATCTGGGCTGACCATAAAATCATAACTGAGTGCCCCTGCCATGAGCCAAAAAGGGTTTTGTATAGGAAATAAGCCAACTGCCTCCATAGATGGCCACGATGGTGGAGACTAAGGCGTCAGAACATATTGAAGGACATCTTAAATGTAATATCAGTAAGATGAAGCACATAAAATTTATAGATTATGGAAAAGGAAACATTGACATCATAGGGACAGCTCCCGTACGTGACTCTTGCTCTCATAGGCTTGGTGCAATCAAATACAAGCAACTTTTCCTAGTGGTAAAAAAATAAAAAAAAAATAGTAGTCGGGCATTTAGACAAAAACCTTGAAAGTGGGCTGCAGGGTCTTTACACACAGAGCAACACTATATGGCAGGGTTCACACAGCAATAATTGCGGGACGTATTTTGCCCACAATTACGCCGTGTGCTCTGGAGCGGGGGTGGGGCGGGGGGTTTCGGCGGCCCGCTGGCCCCATTGACATTCTTTACTAGCGGAGCGTATTGGACACCAGTAATTGACATGTCGCTTCTCTCCCCGCTCAGCGTATTGTGCGAGCGGGGAGAGAAGGCATAATCCATAGTTCTCTATGAGAACTGTGGATTACCGTAATGACTGGGACGTATCTCACCGCGTATTGAGCGCAGTACGGCGCGAAATAAGGGGCGAGATACGTCACAGTTTAAGCCGTGTGAACATAGCCTAACACTTATCCTACATCCAAAACATGTAATGTCACACTGTTCCCCCTATTTGCTCATCTTCTACACATCAAGAATGGGCTTGGCTTCAATAGTAGCTCTTGTGGGTTGCAAATTGAAAATCTAATGATGCATTGCTGACATCTACTCCAGTTGGTTCTCCTTTCCCTGTACTCCCCTGGCCACTAAAGAGAGTAAATCTCCACCCTCTTGTACATTTCATATGATTATGTTAAGCCTTAAACATTAGATCCTAGTTACATCCCATCTCCTCCGCTGCGGCTTCATAGATACATCACTCATCTTCCAAGTACTAGAACTGAGCATGTCTGACCAGAAAGGCGAAGATGTACCATAGGTCGTATCCCTTGGTAACAATCTGTAGACTGGTTTAGAGACAGTAATTAGTGAGCAATTTTGTGGGAAACTACAGAAAATATTTAAGTACTTTGTGATGAGGATTTTTAACTTGTACTGCACACTTTCAATGGGAGTTTTATATACCAAAATACCCTTTTAAATTCTTAGACAATACCTTTCTTATACAATGTGTAAATCTAACCCAATCCTTATGATCTAGAGACCTACAAAAAACAGCATGGTGGGATAGTGCCCCCAGTACAATTTTCTCTGAAAACACCAATTTTGCTTCCCAACAGCTGAGAAGCACGTTGGGGCACAACAGTCCCCGAGACCTCAACCAAGAGAAGGGTTTTTCTTGCCATAATTCACAATTATGTCCAATCCAAAACCGTTAATGAAGCAGTTATTGAAGGTGTAGAGTCAGCCTAAAACTTTACATGTTGATTCCACAGGTTAGTATGTGTTGGTCGAATGCTCATTCACCTGTTTGCTAAGCCTCTTTAACCCTCTTTTAACTGAAAGGTTTTTCTACTAGGAAGCCTGTAATCTCTTGGGTAGAGTGGAAAAAATCTGGTTTGGGGTGGCGGTTATCGGAGAGAAAAAGGATGGGGGACAGTTGGAAATCCAACTACTAAAATGTAATTTTTTTCCCAACCTCTGCAATCGGGTGAGACTTGTGACACCCTTGTACAGGTTAGAAGATTGGCTAGTCTTACCATAATCGGTGGTTGACATCCATTTAGTATGTTTTGGCACCTTTCTTCTAGTTCACAACCAATCTCTAAAGAAAATAGGAGGTGGGGGAAAACGCCAGATAAAATGTCGGGGTGAAGACTTTTTAAAAACAGTCACTTTTCCCCCAATAACCAAACAAAGAGCAAGTTCTAGTGCCATTCTTTATTTAAAAACATTTGCGTAACACAAAACCAAGTGACATTTTCCCAAGGCAAAAAACAAATTCCCCAAAAATAATTATTTTATCCGGATCAAAAAACTGCCTTTACACTGCATTGAGTTGCTGTTTTATTAAATACTTTATGTAAGTTTTATATTTCTAAACTTGTTACTCAATAAATTGGGAGAAAACCTCCTTCAGACTACCAAAATAGAAGCAATGCTGTTCCGAGCTTCAGGCAGGAGAGCTGGAGCGACCTCTTAACTCTGTCTCTGCTGAACATCAGAGAGGTCTAGTTATTTTTTAGATATTTTCGGAAACACTATTATGTAACTGATTTTGTCACAATGATTGAATGCTGTGGAGGAACAGCTTTAATTTTATATTAATGATGAGTGACAAAGAAAGGATACGTGCGTTCTACACAAAAATTCTTTAACTTTGTATCTTCAGTCCAAAACAACAATTACCAACCTTCTTTCAATGAGGGAACCCTCATGTCCATCCTAAATAGCACTTAATAAAAAGGATAAATCAGACTGGAAATGAGAGCATAGAAATTATTTGCCCAACTAACTTAGAGCTTTCATAGTCCAGCCAGTTGCATATAACATAATCAAATTTATCACAAAGTCCAGTGGTCTTCAAACTGCGGCCCTCCAGCTGTTGGGGAAAATAAACGTTCCCGTGGTCTTTCAAAAATGCGGCCCTCGTGTTGGGGAACTAAAGTCCCGGGGTCTTAAAACTGCGGCCCTCCAGCGGGTTGGGGAAAAATTTTTAAAACCCCATTTCCTTTAATTCCATGGAAACCCCCCACTGTTAAAAAAAGGATTTAAAATTAAAAATGCATGAGGGAGTTGTATTTTTCCCAAAAAGTAGGGGCTGAAATTTTGGGAAAAACCACTGCAAAAAAACTTTGGTTTTTAACCCATTCCCATTGCAGCCACATTCATCCCCCCCCCCACCCTCCCTGCTTTCTCAGAGCCATTCCATCTACATAGACATAGGAGGGCTTATATTTTGGGGGACAAGATGTAATTTCTAATGGTGTCATTCACCACACTGTAGAATATACTGGGTAACTGCAAAAAGATTCTAAGTGGGGCAAAATGTGAGAAAAAAACGTACTTGCACCATGTTTGCGGGAGTTATATCTTCGGTATAAATTATATCTTATCTGTATTCTACAGGTTGAAACAAATCTGGCAATAACAAACATGTAGGGTTTTCGTTGTTTTCTCCGACTAAAAACTTTTTTTGTACTAACATCTATGGACTTGAGTGAGGAGCATTTTTTGCCAGCTGAATTGCACTGTTTATTGTTAACATTTTGGAATACACGGGACATTTTTTTACATTTTTTATTTTTTTTTATTCTACAGTGTTCAGCGTATGGGATAATTGTTGTATTTGAATAGATTGGACTTTTACGAATATGGCGACACCAATTATGTTTAACTTTTTTTATTTGTAAAATGGCAAAAGTGGCGTCATTTGAATGTTTTATATATATATATATATATTATATATATATATTATATAATATATATATATTATATATATTAACAAATGCATAAACAATATATTAATTGTATAAGATGAGGTTTTATCCTTGTTGGGCAGAAGTAGTAAAACATAAAACTTGCATCATAGAACCTTCACAGCTTCAGTCTTGTTTATATGATCAAACCTCTATCTGACAATGTCCAAAAGATGAGAATTTGCAGACCTGTTTCTATTAATTTAAATACGATACAGGTTTCTGTGCGTCTAAAAGTATTCATAATACTCGAATGGAGCGCTCCATACTCTGCATATAGCACGTTGTGAGGTACTTATAGCATAATCATAGTTAAATTCGTATAGGTTAAAGTATGAAGTATAAATGTGTAAAGAAATCAGTTTGCAGGTCAGAATTGTAGGACGCTTTGTCTATTAAATGTCAGGCCTCTAAACGAGCCAATCACCCAGGTTTTATTGAATTAAAGGGGTTTTCCCATTGGCCTGTTTCATGGAGCCTGCTCTTAGCAGCTAGCTTCAGGCTCCCAGTTCCTGTTCACACTGTTCAGTTCTACAGCTTCAGGCTGCCACTCCCTGTTTAGGCTGTGGGTGGCTCTGCAGCTTCAGGCTCCTACCTTTATGTTCAGGCAATGACTGGTTCTACAGCAGTAACTGACCTTTCAGCTCTGCTCTTCCTAACGCAGTATGTTAGAGGGACATTAGTGGTGGGGGTGGTTTGAATACAGGGCAGAAGGCAACGGAGCTCTAAAGGGTTGCATTTTGACAGTAATAAAGATAAACAACCTCCTGTTCTGCTGATAAGACACAGCAGGGAGTAGCATCACTATATAGAACAGAGAGGGGTGGTTGGTGACCCGGGGATGTTTGTGTACACATTAAGAACTATTCTAACTCTGCTGTTCATTGTATTTGGTAATCGTCTTTATTCACTTTGCATTCATGTTTAAAGCTAATCAATATGGTGAGAATACCCCTTTTAAATAGAAGCGATATGTAAGATTACTCAAATAGGTTGCCATTTGGTCTTAAAGTGGTTTAGCTGAACTTGTGTAAAAATTGGATATGAGATATTCCAAACCCAATTTTTTTATGTTAACAATCACCCTAACTCTAAATTGAGGATAAGGTAAGGTTTTTTGTTTTTGTTTTTTTTTAATAGAGGAACTTACAGGTCTGCGCCACTTTTGGTCTGATGTCACTACTGGTAGGATATTAGGGTTGTCCCTAACCCTTTGGTGATGCTGAACATCCAAAACCCTATTTTTTAGGGTAACCCTAACTTTCTTACTTAACCAAACCTTAAATTGGATTTTATTATGTCAACTTTTGGTTCCAAGTCACTTTGTCCGATGTCAATTCTGGTTAGTGTAGTTCCACACCCCTAAGTGAAGACAATCTGAAAGTACCATGGAAAACGCACACAAGTGAAAGGCAGTGTTCACACGGCTTATTCAAGCCGTAATTGCGGGACGGATTTCGCCTGCAGTTACGGCTTGAATAAGGGGCGGGACAGGGGCGTGGCGCGGGGGCTGCCTGTCGGCCCCATAGACATGCATTATCCACGGTGCGTACATCCGTTAAATAATTCACATGTCACTTTTCCCCGCAGCGGATTCCCGAGCGGGGAGAGGAGACGGAATCTATAGTTCTCTATGAGAACTGTGGATTACCGTAGTTACTGGGACGGATTGGAGCCGTACTGCAGCACAAATACGGCGCTCAGTACGGCACCAATCATTCCCATAATATGCCTTGTGTATTAGGCCAAAAGGGTTTAAAAAACACAAACCAAAGGTCTTTTTTTTTTTTTTTTTAAATTTACATTTCTTGAAAAAATTTGAACCAAATTGAATCGCTAAGATCTGGATCGAATTCAACCAGAATCTTTAGTACAACACTCCTGTCCGTGAGCCCCTCATCTGAAAACCAGATATAAACATATATTAAAAGATGCATACATCTGTGGAAATTCACAGTACCTTAATTATGTTGATGTGTGAATTCTACTTTAGCCATGTTTTGACCATTTAGGTCATCGGAAGCCAGACTAGGGCTGTGTAATTTGGCAAGAACCCAAATTTTTATCACTAAAATTTGCTCTTCTATGTAATAGCCTCAAGAATGGCTGCTTATATGTTAGTATAGAAACTAATCTGGTTTCTCTATAAAACAAAAGACTGAATTATATGTGATTAAAGACTTGCTGTATCCATTGATGATTCAAACTATGGTCTGACGAGGGCCAACCGGGGAAAAAGTAGTCATTTGTAAACTAATAGGGCATCTGTGACTTTCTGCCGCAGCTGTCTCTCTACAATATTATTCTCTAGCTGGTGGTTATTCAGGTGAATATTGGAAGTGGATGCTCAATGATATTATTAGCAGCATTGACTTCTCCTGTTCTTCTTGCTAATGAAGCGTATTGCTGACACTTCTCAACCTGAAAAAAATTGACCTTTGCTAAAGCAGTGGATGTCAGCAGGTCCTTGGCTGGGTTTTTACAGATTTACTCAGTTATAACAGTATATTTGTCTGTGGCTTGGTAAAACTATACTGATACAAATGGAGATTTGTATATCGGATAGAGATTTGGACCAGTGGGCCCCTTGGCATTTTGGACATGGGGATGCTTTTTTCGCTGAAAAACAGATACAAGAAGCATGTGCACTCAGGTACAATAGCTGTATGGCGGGCTTCGCGAATCAACTCTAGAGGTGGTCTCTAGGCACCCTATTATTATACCGTTATATTTAGTGATCAGGGTGAATATTATACATGTTTCAAACAGTTCAAACATCATAATTGAGATAATGGGATCATAAACTATACAAAGCAAAACATGCTAACTAGTTATTTTGATATGTGTTTGGTTAAAAGAATGTATGTACTTTTGTATACATGTCTATCTGAGATAGTCATATTATAATCCAATCTGAAAAATCTGGCTGTGGGTGGTTCTACAGCCTTATGCTCCCACTTCCTGTTTAAGCTTAGACAACTCTACAACTTCAGGCTCACACGTCCTGTTTAAGCGTAGGTACTTCTACAAATTTAGGCTCATACTTCCTCTTAAGGTTGTGGGCAGTTCTACAGCTTTAGGCTCACAGTTCCTGTTCTGGCTGTGGGTGGTTCTACAGCCTTATGCTCTCACTTCCTGTTAAAGCTTAGACAGCTCTACAACTTCAGGCTCCCACTTCCTGTTTAAGCTTGGACAGCTCTACAACTTCAGGCTCCCACTTACTGTTTAAGCTTGGACAGCCCTACAACTTCAGGCTCCCACTTACTGTTTAAGCTTGGACAGCCCTACAACTTCAGGCTCCCACTTACTGTTTAAGCTTGGACAGCCCAACAACTTCAGGCTCCCACTTACTGTTTAAGCTTGGACAGCCCAACAACTTCAGGCTCCCACTTACTGTTTAAGCTTAGACAGCTCTACAGCTTCAGGCTCATACTTCCTCTTAAGGTTGTGGGCAGTTCTACAACTTTAGGCTCACACTTCCTGTTCTGGCTGTGGGCGGTTCTACAGCTTTAGGCTCACACTTCCTGTTCTGGCTGTGGGCGGTTCTACATCCTAATGCTCCCACTTCCTGTTTAAGCTTAGGTATTTCTACAACTTCAGGCTCACACTTCCTCTTAAGGTTGTAGGCAGTTCTATAGCTTTTCAACTCCCACTCTTCTTCAGTCTGTGGGCAGTTCTACAGCTTGAGGCTCACACTTCCTGTTCAAGCTATGGACGGTTCTACAGGAGTGACTGACATTTCAGCTCTGCTATTCTTAGCTGAGCCTGTTAGAAAGACATTGATGATGGAGTTGTATTAATATCAGGGCAGAAGGTTGCAAATCTTTCAAGGGTTAAAGATCATCAGTAAGAAAAATAAGCTCCTGTGCTGCTGCAGTGACCTCACCACTGCTTACTGCTAGAGAAGAGGAAGTGGTCTGGTAACCAAGAGAAGTTTATGTACACAATTTGAAGACAAGAACTGCTCTAACTTTAAAAGGAAGCAAATTCACAACAACAATGTATTTGGTTATAGTCTTTGCCTTTGTTTATAGCTGATCAATGTGGTGAGAAAACCCATAGGTGTTCACATGGGTTAAATTGGGGCGCATTTTGTCGCGTATTTCATGGCATATTTGTGCTCTAATATGAGCGAAATGCGCCCCAATCATTACGGTAATCCCCAGTTCTCATAGAGAACTATGGATTACGCCTCCTCTCCCCGGGCGTACAATACGCCTAGCGGGGAGAGAAGTGACGTCATTTATTCATGGCGCTTACGCGCCGCTAGTAATGTCTGTCTATGGCGCCGGCGGGCTTCCGGCCCCCCCGCATTGCGGGAGTACGAGCTCCCGAACACCCGGCGTACTTGCGGAGCGTACTATACGCCCTGCAATTCGCCGTGTGAACTTAGCCTAACTGTAGCTATAGCATGGCGCCAAGAGGTGAAGGGAGCCAACTCAGATTCAAGAACCTTTTGTATTTTTTGTTATGGACTAACACGTTGGTGTCTTTCTATCTACCACTAATGCTCTAATATATACAGTAACTCTATTATACCTTAAACTATTACTGCTCATGCTGCTATTCTCCTTGCCAGTGTCCATCATTAGGGTGGTGGGACCCAACTCCTTTTTCTATAGGGCTCTATCAATGCTAGTTACGCCCCTTAGAATACCCCTTCTTCAGGTCTACTCATCAGTGGTCTTCCAGATGAAAGCTAGAAGAAATGTATTGGATTTCTCCAAGACTGTTTTATTAACTTGCAGAAAACCCTACGGACATGCAAGCACTGTGGCCCAGTTTTATCTCCTGTGTACTAGCATCATTCATCCCTCACTTTAGTGTTCCTTTTATCTTATCAGTGTATAATTTTGACAACATTGATAACGTATTCTACCACTCCGGGCTCCAAAGGAGCAGTATTTAGCCGATTTGTGCCTTTGTTTCTTGGTGTGCGTCCTCGCGTTGATGTCCATAGATGTTGCGTGAAGGAGTGGGTAGATTTGTGCTTCTTTTCATATAACACTAAATTATTTCAAAGTCTGTTCTTGCCGTTTCCAAAAAAGAAATCCCATTGCTTTTTTGTTCTTTTCAAGCACACATTTTCTGAACAGATATTCGTGTGTAGCTGAGAATTCAGAAATCGGCAAGCTGAATCCTGTCTGTGCACCATTTTCTGTTCGAAGGCGAAAGTCATTGTGTCAACGACTTCATGCTGCCTGATTGATGTACGGTTCATTTTTCTGAATGTATTATGTTAAAAACTAGTCTCCATCTCTCCTTTCAGCCTGGAATATGGTGTATTGCACCCAGTTCCGCGGCCTATTTTTAGATATATAGATATCTATTTTCTTTGGACCAGTTACATCCTTATCACGTATTCATTTTCAGTTTTCTTTTCTCTGTTGAATATTTTGAGGTGTAACAATTTGTCATCATATGAAAGTAATCAATTTTTACATTCAAACCTATAGTTTTTATTTTACATTTAACAAGGGCCTGTAGTGTAGATCCCAGGAGCATCATTGGGGGATTGATGATATAAAAAATCAAGAGGGTACACTGATATGGTGCCAAATAAAAGCTGGAAATGGATGGAGGGGGGCAGTTATTTTGACTTTGTGGGGTCCTGAAATTTTTGATGGCAGTCTTGGGTTGCCCAGCCAAGGTTTGTATCTACAGGAGGTATAGAGGCAGCAGTTATACTTCATCCATGATGTTGGAAGGATGACAAAGGGGCTGTCAACAGAATGACCTGACTGGAGCACATGCCATTGCTGGGGTGGTAACAGCAAAGACCATATAGGACCAGGGATCATATACAGTAGCCTCTAGGGTAATTGACGCAGTATTTTGCTCATAAACTAGTTTTTTCTATAGTGCAGAGCTAAACATGACATAACTTTCTGTTCATTGATATCATAGTGCAATTCTTGTTGTGCTCCAAGGTCAGATAACACAAAAAAAAGAAACCTTCCACTCAACTCGCACATTAGATTTATCTATCATGGTCAAAGGCCCAACACTTTCCCCAGTCTCGCAAGTCTCGCTTGAAAAATATTTCCCAAATCTGTTCCTTCCTTGACTTGGATTCTGCAAAAATGCTAATCCGTGCCCTTATTATGTTCCAGACAGATTATTGCAACATCTTAAATCATGACATCCCAAATAACACTCCTGCTCCCCTTCAATCCATATCCAACGTCAATGCCAGTCTGATCCATCCTTTTCCTCCTCTGCCTCTCCTCTCTGTCAATCCCTTATTATCCATTGCCCACATTAGACTTTCCTTCACCTTTCGGATTTTCAAATGTGATCCGAACACCTATCTCTTTAGGACCCTCCACCCTACAATAACCTTGCTGGCACTACACCATAAAACAAACCTCTACGTCCCTTACTTTGTCTCTTCCCTCCTCCAATGTAGATTGTAAGCTCTTGTCGGCAGAGTCCTCTCTTTTTTTCAGTATTAGTATATTTGGTGCTTATATTGTATTAGTACTAGTCTTATTTTTTGAACAACTTGATTTGTGCATCACTATGAAATGAAGGGTGCGTCAAAACAAGATCTGCTCCTAACCATGAAGAGAAAGTATTTATCTTCTGCTTGTGTACACAAGCTTTCCTAGGCTACTGACCAACCCACTTGTCAATTCAGAGGAGGTGCAGTGGGCCCTGACTGCCACCCAGCCCACTGTCCCTGCCAACTTGGCGTGCTGCTCTAGGAGGCAGACCCCAACTGGACGACAGCCCCTACACTGCTAAGTGCAGGGCCATCAGGGAAACTCAGAGTCAAACAGTCCGGGTCGGTAACAGTCGGGAACGCCAAAGCCACAATCAGAAACCAGCAGAGTAAACGGGAAACAAGCCAAGGGTCAAACATGAGCGGTAACACGGTGCAGAAACGGAGGACAAAACGTAGTCAAAAGGCAAACAGAGGTCACATACAAGGAACACAATACAAGGAACACAAAGAAGCGCAGGGAAACGCAAGGCTTTGACAGGAAAAGCCTGGAGGAACTGCGAAGGTTTAAAAATTCTGCCCGGACGCTGCCCCCACAGCTGATTGGTGCGGCATCCGGGCCCTCAGATCGGTCCTGAGAGACACACCCTCAGTTGGGAGAGGCTGCAGAGCTGTCACTCCTGGCTCAGGAGCAGCACCTCTCCCAGGGTGTGGTCCCAGGCGAGACCTATTAACCCTCGCAGGTCACTGCGTTAAACGGATGGAAGGCTGCCAAGATTAATGTATCCTGACACCTCTCTGCTCTAACAGGCTGCATCAGGGACTGTGATGATGATGCTCTGCCTTATCACAGGAGCTTCCTTCTGTCTCTTACTTTAACTCTTTAGAGCTCTTTAGCCGCCTGCCCTGCTGTTAAAAACCTCCAGCACGAATGTTCTTCTAACAAGATTTGCTCAGAATAGCAGCGCTAACATGCCAATCACTGCTGTATAACCGCCCACAGCCTGAACAGTAAGTGTGAACCTGAAGCTGTAGAACCACCCACAGCCTGAACAGGAAGGGAGAACATGAAGCTGTAGAACCACCCACAGCCTGAAGAGTTAGTGGGAACCTGGAGCTGTAGAACCATCCACAGACTGAAAAGGAAGTGTGAACCTGAAGCTGTACAACCAACACAGCCTGAATAGGAAGTGGGAGCCTGAAGCTGTAGAACCATCCACAGCCTGAATAGGAAGTGGGAGCCTGAAGCTGTAGAACCATCCACAGCCTGAATAAGAAGTGGGAGCCTGAAGCTGTAGAACCATCCACAGACTGAACAGGAAGCGGGAACCTGAAGCTGTAGAACCATCCACAGCCTGAACAGGAAGTGGGAACCTGAAGCTGTACAACCACCCACTTCCTGAATAGGAAGTGGGAGCCTGAAGCTGTACAACCACCCACTTCCTGAAGAGGAAGTGGGAGCCTGAAGCTATAGAATTGCATTAAGCCTGAAGCTATAGGATCACATACAGCCTGAACAGGAAGTGAGAACCTGAAGCTGTAGACACACCCACAGCCTGAACAGGAAGTGAGAACCTGAAGCTGTAGAACCACCCACAGCCTGAACAGGAAGTATGAGCCTGAATATGTAGACCCACCCACAGCCTTAACAGGAAGTAGGAGCCTGAAGTTAGCGGTTTCTCAACACCAACTATAGTCTCCCTAAGTTAACTTTTGAAATACATGTACCATAAAAATATTATCTAGAATAATTAGTTCCATATTTATTCCTTTTTCTATGTATTTAACCTTAAGACCAGGCAATGAAATGTAGCCCAGGGATAGATGACTCTCAATGTAACAACTCTCAACAATCCAGTTCTAAAGAGGAAAACCCTGGAGCAGTGTTGAGCCAGGATTATTGGTGACCCAAATGTTGCTATGTGACATTAGAAGTGAAGAATTGTGTGTTCGGTCGCCAGTAGGCATGCCAGTCCCTCACTGTGGCATCCGACATGACCATGCTTTTAAAACAGAGTTTGAGAATAGTATCCGCTACAATTCATGCACAGAGCTACAAAGTGTAATGCAGGAAATATTGTTATTACTGAGAGCGTTAAAAAGTAACATTTGTCTTTCAGAAATAAATAGAAAGTTATATTTGTACCTGCAAAAATGTATGAACATTTCTGCCACTTCCACATTTTCATAAACAGTTCAGTCCTGGAACATAGTGTATACTGCAAAATAATTTGGCTCCCACTGTTTGTCAGTCTGCAGGATGGTTTAGTTGAGAAATGTGCCAAAAATCTTACAAAGAACACAGGGTTCAATGCTTTGCCCATCTGAGTTTAAAGTTGGGGAATGGGTGGTGTGTGGGGATAGGGTCATAGCCAAGGAGCACAGCTTAAAGGGGTTGTTTCATCTCAAAGTTTCATAGGATGCATGAATGAAATAATGCTGCTTTGCTCTGTCACTTCCTGGTCAAGCTGTCTGTAATTAGCAGATGAGCTCTGTGTATTCAGACTTCTCTGTTTATTAGTCTAGATAAATTACCTTCTCTGAGGTCCGGAGAAGCTTCAAGAGCTAATGTAAACAGTAGAGCAATTACTGTCTTTTGTCTGAAAGATCAGATAACACACAAGCTCTCACTGCCGGCCGCCACCCGTGTGATGACGTCACTCCCTGGTATCACATAGAACAAAGAGCAGGGGAGAAAGTAGTACACAGGTCGGACACTAGAGAAACCTGAGATCCCTCAGACGGTGATAATATCATTTGTAGCTCCTTAACAAAAAAAGATGAACAAAACAATGTATTTGGGAAAACGTCTTCATTTATTGTTCCCTACATTTTGAAAGCTAATCTTTGTAGTGAGGCAACCCCTTTAAGTATTTACACCCTACTGTGAACGGAGCAGAGGGGCCGAACTCTTGTAATCAGAAATCGGACAATTCAGAGGAGGAGCAGGACATGACTGTGTCCTGGGGAACATAGAGAAGATTTCTTTTCATGTTTCCCCATTTTAATTGTAATATGAGACAAAAATCAAAGGAAAGAAGGAAATTACAGAAGAAAGCTCTGAGGGAGTTTCCTATTTCCTACCCAGTGGACCAAACTGGAGCTAGAAGGATAAATGGACAGGAAGGTAGACGAAAAGATGGATCTTGTTCTTGTGTGTCTTCAAGGATTTTCATGGGGAGTTCTCCAAATTTCTGTTATGTAGTATAGTTGAAAAACATTTAGGGCCACATGTATGAAAATTATCTAAGTCTAAAATTCACTTTGTTGCCCATATCAACCAATCAGAGCGCCCCTCTCATTTTTTAAAAAGCACTATATGAAATGAAAGGGGCACATTGATTGTTTGCTATGGGCAACAAAGGGAATTTTAGACCTAGACAGTTTTTATACATGTGACCCTTAAAGGCCATCAAGTCCAACCAAAGCTGAAAATAAGTTGTTGAGGAGGTAGAGGGATGTGCTTCCTCCTGTTGATCCAAACAATATGGAACCCAGAAGAAATGAATCTGCCCTAAATGTAGACTGGATCTACGTTCTAACAAGAATTGTATCCCTCTATATAGGTTTTTAAAATTATTTAATAGAAAGTTACCAAAGCCTCTCTTGAAGCCCTTACCTGTTCTTTCGGAGATGGCAATTTCACAGGTTCACAGTTGTTACGGTAACATAGAGAAGATTTATTTTCATTTTTTCAGATTTTCCCATTTTAATTGTAATATGAGCCAAAGATCAAAGAAAAGAAGGAAATTACAAAAGAAAGCATTGAGGGGTTTTCGTATTTCCTACCCAGTGGACCAAAATGGAGCTAGAAGTATAAATGGGCAATACACTACGTGGAAATCCCTAAAGAAGCATTTATGCTATCTATCATACATGAAAAAACTTTGAGACTCTCGGTTCACATATTTTGATCAAAAGATGTTTAAGCTGCCCACGACTTTCAACGTGATCTCAAAATCGGGCAGTCCTATGCTATCTTTACCTCTCAATCGAGCCAATCTGGCCTCTCACTGGGTCACCGACCTCCATTATTCAGAGAGAAAAAATAAAAAGCACCCAACCTGCAAGCTGCCCTTCTTATGACAGCCTGTGAGAGTGGACGGGGACAGAAACGCAAAATGGAAGCACCCCTTCCTTCCCATATAGGTTAAAATCAATGTACACCAAGTATAACGTATGTTTCTGCACACAAAAACATTTCTGAAAAACGTATGCAAACCTGGGTGCCACTGGCAGGGATGCGGCACACATGTAATTATACATGTACACACACAGACCGCCGCCAGCGGCACATAACTGCAAAAAGGGCAATCCACTACGTCGAAATCCCTAAAGAAGCATTTATGCTATCTATCATACATGAAAAAACTTTGAGACTCTCGGTGGGCAGCTTAAACATCTTTTGATCAAAATATGTGAACCGAGAATCTCAAAGTTTTTTCATGTAAGACGTATAAATGGACACAAAGGTAGAAGAGGGATATTGTTCTTAAGTGTCTTCAAGGATTTCCATAGGGAATACTCCAAATTGCAGTAATGTAGTATAGTTGAAAAACATTTAAAGTCCATCAAGTCCAAACAAACCTGAAAATAAGATGTTGGGGAGGAAGAGGGATTGGCTTCAAGGCCCGGCGTAAACAGAATATGAGCAAAAAACTACAAACATGGAAGAAATACGCCTTCAGGCTAAAATATAACTTTTATTCAAAGTTGCTAATAAAAGGGAACTAACAAATCCCTATCAATCCCTAAATATACTAAAACCTAAAGAAAGGTAGGGATACCGCCCTGAAAAAGGGAGACCCCACTCAGGAACCTAACCTACCTAGCCCTAAACCAAACCGTGATCCATCCTCCCTAATCTATCAAAATATATAACATTACAGCCTACAAAACTATACATAGATGAAAAACTACTAAGGTGTAAGGGTGAAGTGTAGACCTGTGATAAAGAAAAAATAACTAAATAGAAAAACAAAAAAAAAAAAGAAAGAAAAATAAATAAATGTAGTAAGGATGCCACAATAATTAAGCACAAAGATATAGGCTAAACAAAGCACAATGATATAGGCCGTAAAGTAGGGGCGAAGTTATAATAAATTGAAACTTCGCATATCAGGATAGATAGATATTCATTAATATATGTTCCAGCACAGTAGTATATGCTATGAAGGAAAGGCAAAGTTGCCATGCATTAAGACTTTACATCACAAGATAAATATATATTTGTTAATCTATGTTCCATCTATGTTCCGACGCGTTTCCCCCGGCAGAGATACAACGGGTTCATCAGGGAACAACAAGAATGTTACAGAAGGATGGAAACTTACGTCCCTTTAACAAGGAAGGCCCATATGCGATGGGGCTGCCTGATAACTGGTGCTGGGGTCCATGATGTTCGGCAAGATATAAGATGCAAGGTAGGCAGGAGCACAAGAAACACTGAGCTTATTTAAATAGTGTTAGAAATAATTGCTCACCTGTATGCATTGGAGCGCACGCATGGAAGCGGCGTCTCACAGCGAGAAGTGCGCCGGCACAGGCTATGAGCGGCGCATGCGCAATAGAAGAGTACCAAAAAGAGCTACTAAAATGGCGTTACTATCCTAGAGATTGCACCGCGCATGCGCGAAAATTTCACGCATGCGCACTACGAGAAACGGCCGCGATGGAACAGTGCAACGTGTGAAACATGTCTCAATGTAGAAATATATAACCGTGTGACTAGATGGCAAGATAGTACCGTGTGTGACGTGCTCAATTCTCACAGGTTACAAGACGAGCGCCAAGATCAAAAGGTGGATAATGTTATTATATTATACAAAAAACAACGTGACATATGTAGCCTGGTTCAATTGTCACAGAATAGCTACATGTCTGTGTTATATAGCGCCATTACAATATAATACCCTTGTTCTCTACAAATGACAGGGAGAGCTAAAAACTAGCAAAATCGATACTGTTATTCCAACAAATATATAACAATATAACAGAATACAATCAAACTAAAAAAGCTCAAGTAATTACTATAGGGAAAATAAAGTGAATAATGAACAGATACAGCAATAAAGCATAAGAATATAAGGATAAGTACACATGAAAAAAAGAGAATGTAGTACAGACAGACTCAGTTAGATAAATGGTGTGAAGCTAAGTGAGTCATTAATACCAAAAGGATGCAAGGTTCCAAGGCAAAAGATCCAATTTGCCTCACGTTGTCAAACTTTTTTGTCAAAATCCCCTTTACGAACTGATGGGGTAACGACTTCAATGACAGAAAAGGTCAGTGCAAGGGGTTCTCGGGGTGTATTAAATTCATATGTTTTGCCAAGGGAGTATCACGTTTATTTCGAATATCACCCACATGCTCCAAAATTCGACGTCTAAATTCGCGCATTGTTTTTCCCACATACATAAGGCGGCAGTTGCAAGAGGCTTGGTAGACTACGCCTCTGGTTTTACAGTTTGCATAACTGTAGGCCTTAAACTCTCTACCAGTATGGAGGTTTTTCACTCCTTTCGAAACTGTAATGAATTCACAGGCCTTACAGCTCCAACATTTATAAGTCCCAGTGATGTGTTCTCTACTTTCGGGGCGGGGGGAAATGGCTATGTACCAAACGATCTCCCATATTTTTACCCCGTCGAAAGGAGATCTGGGGATATGTCTCAAAGTCAAGGAGGTCCGGATCCTGCTGTAAAAGAGGCCAGAAGTTTCTTTAGGTTTTAGTATATTTAGGGATTTGTTAGTTCCCTTTTATTAGCAACTTTGAATAAAAGTTATATTTTAGCCTGAAGGCGTATTTCTTCCATGTTTGTAGTTTTTTCCTCCTGTTGATATAAAAAGATATGGAACCCAGAAGAAATGAATCTGCCCTAAATGTAGACTGGATCTATGTTCTAACAAGAATTGTTTCACTCTATATAAGTATTAATATTATTTAGTAGAAGGTAGTTATCTACCCTCTCTTGAAGCCCTTACCTGTTCTTGCTGAGGGAGCAATTCCACAGATTCACAGTTGTTACAGTAAATAAGGTTTATTGCCTTTAGAGATTGTACTTTTTAAGGGGGTTTTAAATGGAACAGCTTTACACCATATTTTTGTAGAGGCCACTTATGTACTTAAAGTAATAATGTCTCCCCTTAGTCTTGAGAAGAGATGTCTTAAAGGGGTTTTGCCTTGATCTAATGTTGACGTGGGATCCTCCAAAATGGGTATTTAATCACTCGTCTAAATATATGTGATTACAAAAATCGTAGACACTGAGAGTTGCAGCGTTACTTGGATGCTCTTAGTTTCCTGACTGTTTACATTAGCTACAACCAGGAGTTTATCTGGCCCCGCTTGCGTTGTTTGCACTTATCTGATGGCAGGGCACATGAACCAGCATTGAAGGGAGGGGGGAACAAAGCTTGTGTCTGCTGTATAGAGAATCTGCTGGTTGTAATGTAATTATCTGAGTAAATATGCAGACACTCCCTGCTCAGCCCAACTCCCTCCCCCCCTGCAGCAGTTTGTGCTGCCTGCTTGAATCTTATCTCCTGAGCAAGAGGGGGAAGACAAAACCTATAGAGCTTGTGCACAATACAGTTATCCTCTGTGGTTTAGCCAAACAATGTTTGTACAACTGCAGAGACTGAATATCAGGAACATGCATGGGAGGTGGTGCGATGACATATTGGATGAGGCACTTGTTTTTTTAAACACAGAAACACAACGCCCCTTTTTTCAAGGCTCAAGAGGACAGTTCAGCCTGCTAGGTGAGCAAATGTTTTCTTGGCAAAACCCCTTTAATGCTTGTATGAACACAAACAATAAATGAGAAATTGGAGAACGTCTGGATGCCCTTGTGGCGACTCCAGAACAAGGTCCATCTTTGTTTCCTCCCTCCTGCGCATTTTTTTAAGTGGATAGGCATGAAGGGATAGTTAATAAGAGTTATATCTAGGACCTAAAGAAATCCAATTTAACTACAAATTATGAAATTAGCAAATATAATATATATATATATATATATATATATATATATATATATATATATATATATATATATATATATATATATAATAAAAGTAATACAATAATAATACACATAACTACGTTACTGTATGTTACTGGGTAGTGGCAAAGTAGCAGTGTGGGACTTAGCGATAGGAGTGAAATGGAAGTTATTGTAAAGCTGATGGCACTTTTTGATGGTTTAAGGCTATTGGATGGTTTTTGTTCAAAATGGAAGCAACAGGTACCAGTTGAGGACTAGAAGTTAAACAGATTGGTGGTATCTGTTATATGGAAGATCTGGCAAGCAATGTTGCATGCAGGATTGCTGATTAATAGCGTTGTGCTTGAAATTTGTATTGAGGTAAAATTCAAGCTGAATCTCAGATATTTAATTTGGATCGAGCCAAATTAAATTTTGGTAAAAATTATGAAAATTGGGGGTTAGGTTCCACTGCACTTTTGGTGAATGTAAAATAGGGGTGACATGAACCAGAAGTGTAGCAGAAGTGAAGGTTTACAGGGTAAGGACCCAGGTCGGGTTTAATATTACAAGTTTGCTCTGGTTCATCTTGTGGAAAAATTCATATCTGGATCATACCATTGTTGACCCAAACAGGAACCTATTCAAGAAGCTCTCCTTGAAGGTAGACAACCCACATCAATGATGAATTAGTTGTCACTTGCAATTTATACCAACTGGTTTTAGAGACTTGAGATAATGGCTGAATGTAAGAATAAAGGATTAGTGAAGGATTTAATAGAAGGTAAATGAGATGCTCTTCACATTACAATTACAACCCAAAACACAAGTCGGTTCAAGAGAAAACTAAGGTTTTTAACATGTAATTAAAATGTTCTTCTTTCCCCCTATGTTTTCTGAACAAAATTTATACTGAAAAATGTTCCAGCGATACCAAACAAGTGCAGCTGCAAATAATTATCCATCAAGCACGTGTTAATTGGGAATGTGCTGTCTCCGAAGCTTCACTTATTGTAATCCGAAACCAAATGCCAAATGCATTGTTTTCTAGTCTTGATGAAGCGTTAACAAACACCATCTCGTAGACCACAATTGGGTTTAATTAACAAGTATGATATAATTGAATAAGGAGACTACATAAACAAGACATAGGTGGTCTTGTATACTGCAGAGCGGCCAGAGGTGGAGTTTGCACCTGGACTCTTTTGCTGAGGGCTGAAAGGGGTCCACTGACACCAATACGAGAAGTAGCAAATGGTGATTGTGATCTTTTGCTGTGGAACCGAGGGGCTTCAAAGTTCATCTCTGTGTATCAAACAATTATATATGTTCATCATTAGTTATCCCATTACTATATATACACACACATATACATACATACTGGTGAGTGTAGGGCACATTGGAGTGAGTTTGGATGAGATGGCTTCCTTCTTCGTCCAACCTCTGCCTGGTCCTGTCCCAGGAGCTGTGCTCCCCTACACTGGTGAGTGGGTGGCGTGGCATCATTCTTACTCGTCCCTTAGGCTCCTGACTGTTGAGTGCTAGCCATACTGTCTTCTACAGGTGTCAAGTCCCTCTCTTTTGGCTCACATGTCTAAATGGGAGAATCCAACTGCATGATGGCAGTATCACAGTTACAGACACAGGACATTTCTATATATTGAGCATCTGTGGGGTAATCTCAAGGTGAAGGAGCGAAAGGTTCCTAACATCCACCAGCTCCGTGATGTTGTCATGGAGGAGAAAATAGGATTCCAGTGGCTGCAACCTGTGAAGCTCTCATAACCTCCATGCCCAAGAGAGTTTAAGGGGTTGTCTCACTACATTGAATCATCTTACCTCAGTCCTGTTTTCTTGGTTTCATGTTGAATTCAGGGGTGTGTTTACTGGCTTCCACTAGGCTGCAGTAGAAGCCAGGTCTGTAGCTATAGCAACCAGTGCTGGCAGCCTATCAGGAGAAATTGAACAGGTCTGTAGCTATAGCAACCAGTGCTGGCAGCCTATCAGGAGAGATTGAACAGGTCTGTAGCTATAGCAACCAGTGCTGGCAGCCTATCAGGAGGGATCGAACAGGTCTGTAGCTGTAGCAACCAGTACTGGAAGCCTATCGGGAGAGATCAAACAGGTCTGTTGCTATAGCAACCAGTGCTGGCAGCCTATCGGGAGAGATCGAACAGGTCTGTGGCTATAGCAACCAGTGCTGGCAGCCTATCAGGAGAGATCGAACAGGTCTGTAGCTATAACAACCAGTGCTGGCAGCCTATCGGGAGAGATCGAACAGGTCTGTAGCTATAGCAACCTGGGGAGCTGATGCAGCCCATTCAAGAGGGGATATCTAGGAATAGGTAGGACACTGTTAATGGACACATACTGCAAAGTGACCTGTTTCTGCAAGATCTTTAACATAAAAAGCAATCATTGTAGTGAGACAACCCCTTTATGGCAGTGCTGGAAAATATTGGGGGCAACACAAAATATTGACTCTTTGGGCACAATTTTTCTATTTTCTTTTTTTTTTTTTTTTTCAACTGTGTATTTTATTTTAATGAAGAAAATACAAACCTACATGATACAAGCAACATGTCATTATGCACATTTTACAGTTTGTCTATTTTCACTAAGGGGCGTACTCGCTTTTGTTTTAGTTTAGACATTGATGTCTGTGTTGAGTTATTTTGAGGGCACCAAATTTATACAAGCCTACTTCCCATTTTGTCAGATTTTCATCGTTGTCCAATGAGAAGATATAATACAATATTTATACAAATGTGAGGGGTGTACTCACTTTTGTGAGATAGTGTATATATAAGCCTGCACTGCAGTTTCTTTCCATCAGTAAGACTCCGTTTAGCTGCAATACTTTAGCTAGAAACTCAGGTTATCTTTTTAAAGGAGAAATAAGTCTTTCTTGCGGTCGCCTTGGGTGCTCTCGGAATTGCTTCTGATCTGGATGTAGGCTCCGCGCACAAATTACTCCAAAGAGAATGAAACAAACTTAATCGCCAGCCGGTCCTCCTGCTCCTTATTTGCACCTTTTTAATCAATCATTTAGGACTGCAACAAGGCTGTGGGGTGGAAATGATTTTCTTTCTGTACAGCTCAATGACAGTGTAATTATCGAGTGCACATAGCTTTTAGCGAAACGAGAGGAAAGGTATTTTGTTGCAATGGTATAAAAAAAAAAAACACTACTCCCTAATATTCTACTTCTAATATCTGATGTGACTGTTTTTTATGGCAGATATGGACTATTTTTATATACTTGTCAAGTCTTAATTTAAAGCCACATCAGTTCCTTTTCTGATCATAGGCTTCATCTTCGTGTTGAGGTGACCCAACTATCCATGGCTCGGAGGTTTTCTTCAGGACAACGTAAATAAAGTTGTTCTCACCGAGCTGTTGACTTGCTTTAATTTTCTTTGATGTTGTTTATCTTGCTTCAATTTTGGTCACCAAACATTGATCTCAGAAATTGGTGCTACAGGGGTGAGAGGTTGATTACTTTGGTTTGAGACATGGATCAGGGACACAGTCAGAATAATGAATGAACGGTGTGTTCCTTCTATCCACCTAAAATAGAGGTGTAAGTAAAAGCTTAAGAGGTTGTCTCGCTACAAGGATTGCTGCTTTTTATGTTAAAGATCTTGCAAAAACAAGTCACTTTGTAATAGATGTCCATTAACAGTGTCCTACCTATTCCTAGATATCCCCTCTTGTATGGGCTGCATCAGCTCCTCAGGTCGCTATAGCTGCAGATCTGTTCAATCTTTCATGATAGGCTGCCAGCACTGGTTGCTGTAGCTACAGACCTGTTCTATCTCACCTGATAGGTTGCCAGGGCTGGTGGCTATAGCTACAGACCTGTTCGCAATACATGTAAAAGGTTGGTAATACACGTAAAGGTTAAAAACAGGTTAGTAAGGCATCTTAAGGGTTAAAAAAAAAACAGTTCTTTAATCTGGGGCATAACTTGTAGGGTCCCATAGCAAAATAGGTGGGCCGCCACCACTTATTGGCAGGAGACTCAAATAACACCATGAAAAGTGTAGTCATATTTGAAGGTGTGGATAATAGGGCCATAGATGGACTGTATCAGCTCCTCAGGCGGCTATAGCTACAGACCTGTTCTATCTCACCTGATAGGTTGCCAGGGCTGGTCGCTATAGCTACAGATCTGTTGTCCTCAGCAGCTCATCACTGCAGGCGAGAAGAAGCCAGAAAATGCATGAAACAGAGAAAATAGGACTGGGGTAAGATGAATCAATGTAGTGTCACAACCCCAATGAAAATTTTGTAACTATGGCTTCTACCTATCGTATGGTCTGGGTGCCTTTGAATCATCTCAGACGTCAGGGCTTGGGTGCAACCATGAATTCTAAGAGGTTTTCAAGACCTATTGGTTAAAAGACATTACAATAACAAAATAGAATGTGCTCCCCAAAACCTAAGGTAGGTGATATATTTATCATTCCTTCTAAACCTATCCTCCTTCTATCCTCAGTGTTCCTGCCTTAGGGCTCATGGACTCAACTATTGGCGTTATAGTATAGCGTTGTGCAGCCTTTGTGTGGTGTCATACAGGAAGCCATTTTTATGGAGATATTGTGTAGAAGGAATGCTTATTGTGGAGAATACCTCCGTACATAGTGACATCCAGTGGAGCGGTCCCTTTGGTTTTTTTTGCCACACATGGAATTGGAGTGATATCTAGGTACAAAAGAGATGTTATGGTCTTTTCACAGGTGTTAGAGTAATAAAAAGACCATGTGAGTAAGCCCTTAGCTACATAAACAATTCCGTGCAGCTATATGGACATGTAAGAAACCATATTGACTAGATAACGTTTTCGGTAGAAGTGTGTTAGTGCTATATATATTAAGGTTTGTAATACTCTATATGTAAGTCCATGTCCCCACGGCACGGTTTTTCAGCCGGTTCTCGGTTTTGAAAAACAGCTGCAAACAGGCTGAAAAACTTTTACATGGACCTTAATGGAAAATCCGTGCAGCGGTCCACACTGCACAGATTTTCCGCCCGGCTGTTTTTCCGACCGCCGGCAGCCCGAAAAACAGAGAAGATGAATATGTCTATGTGAAGGGATAGCTGGAGATTCGGAGCCGGGTGTGCGGACGGCTCCGAGTCTCCAGCTATCCCTCTTCTATTGTTTTAAAGTTTGTGCAAGACGGACTACGCATTGGCGTGATAAGTATTCCGCCTATTTCTATGCACTTTAGATGTAATGTAAATTTATTATACCTTACAAATTCTTAAAAATATAAAGTAATATCCAGCTTGGTCATTGCTTAGTACGCCAATTTTATAGTGCAAATTAGTAGTGTAGAATGCGCCTGAATCTATGAACCTGTTCTACTGTGGGTCATAGATTTAGCGCTTTCTAGCTCACTTCTGGCTCAGGTAAACCACTTTTAAAGTGCTCTACCTGTTCCAGCACTAATGCGCCTGGATTTGCCTTACTAAAGCTATAAATGTGCAGCTTCGCAGGCACCTTGCAATGCGCCTAATATTGGAGTGCGCCTGGTTAAAAGTATAAAGAACGGGGCTGAAAAGATGCCAGACTTCAGGCGCAGCCCCGTCCATGCATGTCGCTCTTTAAGTCTATGTATGCAATTAGGAAAAAAAAATTACAGGAAAATAGAAACAAATGGATAGAAATGTAGATCGGATTTAATGTAAAAATAAAATGGGTGGACATGGGTGCAAGTGTTCGTACATGATAATAGAATATCTCTTAATTAGATATGCTAAGTGGTTACAAATATGTGAATGTTCAGTGAACTTATAGAGATACAAGGAGAAGAATATGCATTCAGTTTCTCTGGACAAAACTGTCTAAAGTGAGCTTTGGCCGGAAGAGGAAAACTGGTTAAAATGTGTCTTGAAGCCTTCATGAGATCTCCTGGGTTCCCACAACACAAAGAGGTTTTTAATGTTTCTGGTGCTGAAAGCATGATTTTGAGTATGGATGTTCTTTTAAAGGGTCAAAAAAAGATCACATCAAATTCCCAGTTGACAGAAGCGAGGAAGGATATGTGTTAAAACAGATTTTAGCATCTCGGCACATTACCTTCTAAACCGTGCACTGTCTGGGGCAAAACAAGTTCATAAAAAGTGACAAATCTGCTCTAAAACGAGACACATTATCTAATGTCGTAGAGACCAAAGCAAATCTGCAGAAACGGGAACGTCTTAAGCCTCCTGTTGTGTTTGGATTCTGGGCCAAGTCAAATTCCAGTTGGTTGGGGTTGGCTTGAACTGATTTTTTGGTGTAAATGACCCCTCACACACCAGCTAAAGAAAGACCTTAAACACAACTTTGGCTGAGGCTATGTTCACACGGCTAATTGCCGGGCGTACAGTACAGCCGCAATTATGCAGGGTGTTCGGGAGCTTGCACCGATCGGCACGTACTCCCGCGGCGCGGGGGGTCAGAAGCCCGCCAGCCCCATAGACTGACATTACTCGCGGCGCATAAGCGCCTTGAATAAATGACATGTCACTTATCTCCCCGATACGATGGTAATGTACACACGGGGAGAGGAGGCGTAATCCATAGTTCTCTATGAGAACTATGGATTACCGTAATGATTGGGGCGCAGTACGCCGCAAAATACGTGGCGAAATGCATCCCAACATAAGCCGTGTGAACATAGCCTGAGAGTTACAGTAAGGATTAGCATTCGGGTCAGAGTGAATACATTAGGGATCTCCTAAATCTAAATGTTTTCACACATTTGGTCAAAACCATTTCAAACCGAACAGAAACGGGGTTTCCTATCTACAAAGATTAGCTTTCAACATGTAGGGAAAAGTAAGTCAAGCCTTCAACTAAATACATTGCTCTGGTCAAGGATTTGTAAGTTACAGTCCATATCTAAAAAATCCACAAGACTCACACATAAACTGAGTATGAAACAACTAAGTACCTCTTAACCAATCAAAATAACAACACCCAAAAAAGAGGAAAAATGGTCCTAAGATTTAACTTTTAATATATAATAGATAAAAACAGACACAAACCCTGCACGGGCATCTACAGCACAAAAAAGACCTTAAAGAGTATACTATATACTGTATAGGGGAGGGACCGTATAAAATATCCCTATGTAACTGTATTAAAAGGGACTAACACACCCTAGCCTGTCCAGATTAACAGGAAAATCGCCCCAATAAGGGCAGTTCCGTCAGACGTCTGACCCTACAGGGTTTCTGTGTGTTTTTATCTTTTATAAATTAAAAGTTAAGTCTTATGACCATTTTTCCTCTTTTTTGGGTGTTGTTACAGTCCATATCTCTCTTCATGAAAAGACAGGGAATGATGCCACCATGGTTGAATGGAGCAGAGTCTTTATCTCGAAAATTGTTTACCTTTGATCAGCCCTTGTTTTCACTCCTTAGAGCTCTGTAGCTTTGTTTGCTACAGATTAAATCTCCTGTACTTTTATCACTGTAAGGATCAGCTAGTTATAGAGGAACTAAATCTGCTAATCACTGCTATGAAACCACCCACAGCCTGACCGGGCAGTGCGAGTCTGAAGCCACCTGTAATGCAGTGAAACCTATAATAGGCCTCATTTTCTACAGTTCTACAGTACTATTTGCCATCTCTGATTTCTAGCATTAGTTTTATTATTATCATCATCATTATTATTATTATTATTAATAATAATAATACTAATAACAATATAATTTTATAGCACCATTGATTCCAGGAAAAAATTCAAATTAATATAGTTTGTGCTAAAATGACATGATAGGATATGTTGTAACATCAGTTAGGCCATGTTCACACGGCATTTTTGGATGAGGTTTTGGACGAGCCTTTCCTCACCCAGAACCTCGTCCAAAACGCTTCCAAGTTCATTTCATTGATTCCTATGTAAAACCTCGTCGTAGCTGACACGCAACAAGGTTTTTACACGCTTCTTTGGCGCAGTTTGGCACGGTTTTTGTCACGGTTTTTCGTGCGGTTTTGGCTCGTTTTCGGCACGGTTTGGGTCCTGGCTATTCATTTGTATGGGTGAAAGCCTCGTCAAAAACCTCATCTGAAGAAGCGTGTTTCAGGCGAGGTTTTGATGTGGTTTGGACAAGGAAATGCTCCGAAAAACCTCGTCGAAAACCGGATCCAAAGCCTCGTCAAAAACCTTATCTGAAGAAAGCGTGTTTCAGGTGAGGTTTTGATGTGGTTTGGACGAGAAAACGCTCCGAAAACCTCGTCCAAAAACGCCGTGTGAACATGGCCTTAGAATTCTGGCAGCTAATTTCTATTGTAGATGCAACGTTCTAGAGCTTCCACTGGAGTCCTTCACATGGATACCTGCAGTAATAGTTTAATTTGTTTATTGATTTAGGTATTTTTGTTTAATTTGTTTTTGATATTTTATTTTCTATTAGATTTTTTTTCTTTTTTTTTTTTTCTCTCTTGTAACCTCTAGCCCGTCTCAGTTGTCCTATGTTTTATGTTAAACATGCCAAAAGTGAATCCGTCAGAATAAGTAAAAAAAAAACAAGCTCCAGGTGAGTTTCTTGTAAGAATGAACCTCCTTTTTGCCTTTCAGCATCTTTCCGCTGACAGCGATTGCAGCCTCCAGTGTATAACTCCTGAATGTTCCTTGAAGCATAGCTGTGTTCTGCCGAGCAGCAGGATAACCGTGAATCAATGCAGTAGGTAGAGTTACCGTATAATTGCGGTCTGACAGGATACGGGGCACAATTTGTCCTCTTTTAACCTTTTTTTTTTCTTGTTAACTTCCACATTGGACAGTGCTAAATACATATTACAGTTTTCTTACAATGATAACTTACATAGTTACTCTTAAACTGTGTGGAACATAAAAGGCTGGGAAAAGGTTATTTCCTATGAAAGTCTAGCTTTAACCCAGGGGTGCCAATAGGGCAGTACAGGCAGTTCTCCTATCAGGGGCCCTAATAAAAAAAAAAGGGGCCCACTGTTATATTAAAAATAGGAATTAGTAATGGGTGGGGGCCCCATTCGATTTGGCTGTATGGGGCCTTGAAACTGTTAATAGGTGACTGATGGCAGCCCTGCTTTAACCCCTTAAGGACACTGCTATTTGGGGCCTTAAAGCAACGCATACAAAAAATGGGACATTACTTACTCCAAAAACGCAACAATTTTTTGGGCAATATTCACAGCGCAATGGCTAGACTAGACTGAACCCAGTAGCTGGCAACTCTGGCCTATATGCTACCTGGGAAAAATTAAAGGGGTTGTATCATTTCATTAAATGGTCTTCAGAATAAGGGGACAGTGAAAACAAGTAACTTTACAATTGGATGTCATTAGCAAGTGCTTGATTCACGTATTCCTTAATTTTCTGTTCTTTTTACATGATACCAGTGTGGCGGATCCTTCCTCCATGCTTTTCCTGCTGGGTCATTCTTTCTGTTCCCCCCCGGTCATATTCAAAAGAGCGGCATTTCGGTTTCTCTCACTCAGAGAAAGGGGGACGCACATTTTCACTTACACAGCCAGAAAAACGAATAACATGAAGGGCTTCACAATCAGGGAAACCCCCAAATTTTTGTGTCGATCCTCCCCGTCAAGTTGGGGGCCCGTGCATTTTCTCCCCCAAACCCCGGGGAAAAAACAGACTGCAGCGATTTACAATCAAAAAACATAACGTTGTGTTCTCGGTGCAAACTCCCCTGCATAGAAGGGAGATCTGGCCGTTATAGAAACTGGCTTAACTGAAACAAATCCCCAGTGTGAGAGGATCAGTCCCATTGGTTTAAATGAACCTGTGGTATGTATACAGTCTTCCCAAAAAAAAGATGAAAGGGAGGACACGTGACATGTGTACTAGAGGGGGGGGGGGGTGGAGTCTCGGACCCAGCATGAACAGTGAAGGGGGGGTGATGTCCCCAGTGGAGGGGGAAGAAAGCCCTGCTTTTCTGAGTTGAGAAGCTGAGAGTTTAGAACAGCCGAAAAAAAGAAGCGAAACATCCCTTTAACGGGGCAGCTAATTGTGAGAGAGTCACACACCCCCACAGGGGGCAATTTTGTGTAAAAAAAACTGTGCTTCTGTGCAGCGGAACTTGACATTCACGCTACATCTTCTGTGGGCATGGGAATACAAGGCCCGCTGCCCATAAGTCTCCGTTTGTAACTTGGGGACAGATGTAAGTCGAGGACTGCCTGTATTGTGAAATACTGCAGAATGTTAACGTTATAAAAAATAAAGATAAGTATTGCACTGCAGTTTATTCTTATAAGTCGCCAAGAATGGGACGTACATACTCAACATTTTTCTACTTTATTAAGTGAGACAAACAAAATGTCAGCTGAAATTGCAGTGGGATTAAACAAAGTCCTCTATATAATGTCACCTGTGTAACCCAGAAAAAGTTAGCGCTGCTTAACCCTTAACGACTGGCCCCGTCTTTTGACGTCGGCTGGTGCGGGTCGTTCGTTTCAGCGACGTCTTTTGGGGTCACTGAGACATCGGGGTTTGCGGCTCCGGGGGGCCAAGCTGCGCTGATATCGGGCTTACACAAGCCCCGATCCCCCGAGATCCCCCACGAGCATCGGGGAGCGTGGAAACCCCCCCCCCCGGGGCTTTTTCCCCTTGATGCCACGGATGTCACGCAGCGCAATGAAAGGGTTTCCCTGCTCTGTCGGGTGTCGGAAACCGGGGACCCCCACAGAGCCCGGGGGAAAGGGCTGCACATAGCCCTGGGGCCCCAGAGTGGCCCAGAGTGCTGGTAAAAGCCAGTGATCAGGGCAGACACTGTGCTTTAAAAAGTTTAAAAAAAAAATAAATAAAAAATTTAAAACAGTTCTCCCTTCAGGGGATTTAGAAAAAAAAAAAAAGTAAAAAACATAAAAAGTGTAAAAAAATGAATAAAAAAGAATAAAATATATTTTAAAAAAAAATTTTGATCATTAACACACACAAAAACTTAAAAATTTTGTAACCCATGACCCCTTAAGGAATTTAA